>JAVSBS010027738.1:47953-61896 GCA_033124195.1 Coracias cyanogaster
AAGACCCACAGGTCCCTCTCCACAAGGCTGCTCTCCAGCCAGGTGGATCCCAGTTTGAACTGCATTCCTGGGTTATGCGTTCCCAGGTGCAAGACCCTACACATATCCCCATTGAACTTCATCAGGTTTCTGCTAGCCCACTCCTCCAGCCTGTCCAGATCTTCCTGGAGGGTGACTCTCTCCTCTGGAGTGTCGACCACCCCGCTTATTTTTGTGTCATCCACAAATTTCACCAGGGTGCTCTTAATTCCAGCATCCAAGTCACTTATGAAGATATTAAACAGCATTGAGCCCAATATTGATCCCTGGCAGACCCTGCTTGTGTCCGGTTGCCATTTTGAGAAGGAAACATTTACCACCACCCACTGGGTATGGCCTGTCAGCCGGTTCCCCACCCACCACACAGACCATTTGTCTAGGTCGTAATGGTTTTTCTAGGTCGTAAAGATTTTTCAAGGAGGAGGCTGTGGGGGACCATGCTGAAAGCCTTGGAGAAGTCTAGATGGACTATATCCACCGCTTGCTCTTCATCAACCAAGTGGGTTACTTTGTCATAGAAGGAGGTTAGGTTTGTCAAGCATGATTTGCCCCTGATGAATCCATGTTGGCTTTTTCCAATTACATGCTGCAGTTTACTTGTAATGGTCCCCAGGAGGATCCACGCCATAACCTTCCCAGGGATCTTATTGTGTCTGGCATTTCTGAAATTCAGAGGTGCTGAAGAAACAAGAAGCACAAGTCAGGAAACTCCCACTGGTATTACCACTGCTGGCAAGAGGCCAGGCACATTGAGTAACTGCAGTTTACTAAAAGATGGACTGTATAAGTTTGAGAACACTTTCTAGGCTTGCAGACAAAGCAAGCTTGCATCTGCCTGCCCCATCCACTTACACCTGTGTTTATGAAAGGGATTTAATCAAGAAAGTTTAAGTTGACACAGTGATAAGGAAAGATACAGCAGTTTCCACCTGCAGGGGTTTAATTTTGAGCAACCATGAGCATCAGTTTGGAGACAGGCAGTTACTGAAATTCTGCTGCTTCCCTGTCTACATCTCTAATCATGTCTGCCTTATCTCTTATTTTGCTTTTTAAGCCCCTAGCTTGAGCAGGTAAATTGGACCAGATGACCTGTAGAGGTCCCTTCCAATCTCAACCAGTCTGCAATTCTGCAAAACACAGATTTGATCGCCTCCTTTCTGAACTCCTATAATATAAATCAGTAAAATTAATATCAACAGTAGCACTGATATTATGAAATATCTGAGCATACATCTACTTTTCAATGAGAATTGCCTATGCCAGAGAAAACTTTGTTGATGCTGAATCTCCATTAGCTATGGATAATGAAAATGGCAAGTCACAGCAAGGATAAGAACTAACCTTATCTTTGACATTAGACATATAATAAAGTTGATCACAAAAGCTGTAAAAATCCATTTCATCACTATGATTCAGCATCAGACCCAGGACTATCACATTAGTCAGTTTACATACAGCCTTTAGATTACTTAAAAAGTTAGAATCTTAAAACATCAACTGCTAAATTGAAAAAGGGAGTATTAAACCTCAAACACCCTCTGAAACCCCATACAGTGGCAAAAGGAGCATCTTGTACAATCACCTCACAATCTCTGCTCTCCTCTGATCCAACTTAACTAAAAACCTTTTAGTCATCTTTTCACTTAACTTTTGAAAATCCTACAGATAGCCTCTTGCTTGAATTTGTATGACTTCAGCATGTTTATTACCTTCCTTCAATCCATATTTTGAAAATGTGCCTCATGACCTATACTTGTGCCCTACCGCAGACTAGTGGCACCGAAACCAACACAATTAGCTTGTCTCAAGGTTCTGCTCTGCACAAGACTGTTTCAGTGCCAGTCCCTTCTGCAGGACGCCTCGCTGTTCTCTAAAATCATAGAATCATTAAGGTTGGAAAAGACCTCTAAGATCATCAAGTCCAACTGTCAACCCAACACTACCACGACCACTAAACCATGTCGTGAAGTGCCACATCTACACGTTTTCTGAGCACCTCCAGGGATGGTGACTTCACCACTTCCCCAGGCAGCCTGTTCCAATGCTTGACCACTCTTTCAGTAAAGTAATAGTTACTAACCAGTAGTAGTTAGTTACCCTACAGTTAGTTACTATAATAACTAGGACTATAGTAACTAGTTAGTAGCATTTGCTACTATTTGACAGATAACTCTGTAGACCCAGTTGGTTCTCTGATTCACCACACGTTATCCATGTGCAAGGCATACGAAATGGTTATAAGGATTACCATTTAACTATATTGAGAAAACATGGGATTTTTAGTGTCCAAAGAGACTAAATTCTACAGCTGTTAAGCAAATATTATAGTAACTAGTTACTATAGTACTAGTTAGTATAGTAATAGCTATTAAGTTTCAAAAATATTAGTAAACCTTGTTCCATCTTCTGCATTTAAAAATCACAGAGAATGTGAACAATATTTACACAAAAAATACTGTATATTTAAATGTATACAACTCTGCACGCAATTATATACACACAAACTTTGTGGCTAATATCATTCTGTTAAATACAATGCACCTTGTTTTACTTCATGTGATGAATCACTTCAGCAGGGCTGCAGGGGACATTTTGTCATATCTACTGTTGTCTTCCAAAAGATACTTAACAATAATTTTCATAAATTATAAGATATTGCTGTTTGAGCACGTCAGCGACATCTCTTGTGGCAGAGATGAGATGTGCCTGTAGGACAACATACACACAAAAAGTCTTTGAGCTTCTATCCACTCGATGTCAATAAGATTCTTCCAGCTCATTAGCTCCTAAGGCAACCGGACTTCAGCTATAAAACAGGACTATTGGATACATGTATCTTTATTTTCGGGTTAAGAAGGCAAAATATCTAAGGACTAGATCCTGAAATCTTACTGAAGCCTGCCAATTCACAGCAGACTCTGCTGCTTTACAGGACTCCAATTTAAGACCAACAGTTGAATATTCTTTCCCAAAGTTCTCCTTTTGAAGTCCTGAGGAGCTCTCTAAGGAAAAGGCTGCTTGAACATCTAAAAGTCTATACTGGATTTTTCAAAATGAGTGCCTGGGAGGCAACCTGGGGGACTGCCACTGTATGCTTACCTACTGTAATTATGCTTTCAGGTTCCCCATTAAGCAGTAATGATGTATTGTGCTACAGATGCTTTCAGCACAGAGTGAAATGACATAGTGAATGCTATTTATTACAAGCAGTATATTTTGATAATAAAAAACCTGAGCATTTGCTGCTATTTGACAAATAACTGTACACCCAGTTGGTTCTCTGATTCACCACACATTATCCATGTGCAAGGAACATGAAAAGGTTATAAGGACTACCATTTAACAATATTGAGAAAACACAGGATTTTTAGTGTCCAAAGAGACTAAATTCTACAGCTATTAAGCAAAGTAAGTGTACCAGTGTTAGACAGGGACTAAAAACACCTTTAAAGGCTTAAGATCACCAAGATACACATAGGAATTCACATCCCTAATTTAATGGGACAGTGTGACAAGGCTATTGGGTCATTTGAAAATACTGTTGCAGTATCTGCTGTGAGACTGGAGAAAAGTTTCACCTGTTTAATACATGTCCTTCACAGGTGTCACCTGAAACTATGAGGGAGATAAATTGTTTTCTTCTTCATAATAGAAAAATAGTAAAATACAATGAGGAGTTAGAACTATTATTTAAAAGAAAAAACAACCCAGGGAGAAAAATAATACCAAACTTCTCCCTAAGTCTGTAACAGACAAAGTGCTCTGTAAATTTGAGGACAGAACCCTGTAGTTAAATCCATCGAAGAAGTAGATTGAATTTAACTGAAGATTTAAACTGAAGCATAACAGGCAGAACTGAAAATTAAATGAAAGCACTAGGAGGAATGCAGTCTTGACCATCCCCCTCCTCTTCCCAAAACAGACATGCAGCTTCCAGCACAGAACAAATAGGTCAGAGTCTGTAACATCTATATGCTTAGCACTGCAACAAAAAGCAAAGTAATGTCAACTTTTTCACCTTGTCTTTGGTGTCTTCACTCAATATGTTAAGTGCCTAGCTCTTCAACAGAACCTTTATGAAAGAAAATCACCATCACCACTCCTGTTTTATAAATGGAGACCACCAAGGCCTTTGGGAAGAGGAGGAAGACAGATGACTATTTGCAGTTACACACCAGTACTACCTGCAGCAGAATAATGACACCAGAGTCTCGCTGCAGGTAAGTGCGCTCTGCAAATTAGTAAGTATAAAAGCAGGGAAATAAAGCTCCCAGATGTTTCACAAAATATACCTCATTCAATTACTCATTTATTCTGACAGTTTCAGCTTAACTTATGTTTAATATTCCAGAAAATTTTAATGCTGGAAAGCACTAATGCATATTCTGTCTGGGATCCCAAAAAGAGAAATCAGTCCTTACTAAAAATCAATAGACTTGCTAAATTAATGTAGCATTAATAAATAAATAGACAAACAAAACTCAAGCTAGCCCCTTTGTTTAGGCCAAGGCCAGTGGCAAGCAAAGCGACTGTTTACACTATAGTCTCACTAAAAGAGCCAGAAGCAAGCTGAAAGTAATGGGATCTCAAAAGGTAAAGAAAAACTAGAACAGGCTTTCTTTTGAACCTAGCTCATGGATGCTTTCTGAAGAAAGAGCAGGCTTCTGTGCTAAATATTTATGTATCTTTTGGGAAAAGCACTACTTCTAATTTTTGCTTATGAATAATAAAAAGATAACATCACAATTTAACTCGCACCTTTTCATTCATGGTTTAGTATCTGAATGGAATCATGCTAAATATCCCAAAATTCCCTTCCAGACAGACAGAAGGAAAATTGTATGTTAAGAAATGCACTGTGAAAGCATTTTAAATAACAGCAATTTCTGTGTTCCTTACAGGATCTGATCTTCCAGTAATTTTTCAGTTAAGAACAAACAAGGATTTTTTCCACACACAGCAAGGCAAAGTGATATTCAGTTTGCACAGCACTTCTTTTCAGACAGTACATTTTAAAAATGCTGCACCTCTAGTTCTTTTATTCACCCCAGCAGGGTCAGATTCCGCACATATGCTCTGTGGAGCTTTATATAGGGCAGCTTTGAGTAACCCTGTTAGAAGAGCTTCCTGTGGAAATCATGTGGCATTCTGTTAGACAGCACTGAAATAACTGGCTGAAGGTATTGTACTGTCACTTACCGCTGGAGTATCTGAGCTTTGCTTACATTTTTTTTCTAATGATAAACACATGCCAAATACCTATGTATTTACAACAATAATTTGAATATATAGAAATGGGAACTACATCAAGATGTCCATTTAAAAATAGCCCTTTCCGTGGCCACAAATGATACCTCTAACATTTTCTCATGGTTCTTCAAAGACCATGGTACTGTATGCACCGGAGATGGCACTGCATCCACAAAGAGAAGACAGGTTGTGGAATACACAATGTATCTTAGAGCCACAGAGCTGCAATGCCTTTATTTGGCCTTTGATGGTGTAACGAAATATGACACAATCTTTACAGATCTTTACAGATGTGACCACATTACTGCCTGTTTACTCTGCTACTGATTCCTGCTCACTTATCCCCATGGTGGTCTGAGCCCTCATACTCAGACCAGCTCCTGCCTCTTCTCCTCCCTCCTAGAAGTTCTGTCAGGCTCCTGCTCTCTTATCATCCTACCATTTCACTCCTTGCACAGCAGAGATTATTTCTGAAATCTCATCATTTCTGAATGCTATTCACTTAACATTTAAAAAACAAACAACACCCACCCTCCCCCTTCACTCCTCCAATTCTTCTATTCTCAAGTAAGGGGTACCTTATGAAAGCTTAGTAGCTAAACACAGGAGACTAGATTTCAAAATTTAAATACTTCCTTCCATGAAACCACTCTTTCCTCTTTTTTAAAATAAGTTCACTTACAGACAACATACCATTATAAATCTAGAAGTTTACAAACTTGTAAATGTTCATACAAAACCAGAAATAAGATCTCTGTCCATCTCGCAAATCTGTAACTATACTACTAAAAACTCAGCCTTCCATATGCAGAACCGTATTTCCATATGGAAATCACACAATTGATCAAAATAATTTGTTTATGGCATATAACAAAATAGTTAATATTCCAGTGACACTACCAGTATTAATTCATATGTGAAACCTGATTAATATCCTATCCTTTTCAATTCTAACTGGAAGATGTTGCATTATTAACATTTATCTTGCACAACTTAGCATTTTTAGAGCCCCCATCAGAATGCCTGCAATGAATTCTTGCTAAGAATCCATGAAATTGGTCTAAAATAATGCATAGGTCACTGTAATATCTTCTGATCACCAAGAAAAACTTCCCAGACATAATTAAGCCTTTGTGGCTATCAAGCTATATATTTATTTATTTTAAAATACTGATTGACCTTCTAATACAGCTTTCCTAAGAACTTTTAAATGTGAGTCTTGCCTATTTTGAGGGCTGTATCAAGCCTCCTTTCTTAGGTTGCTGAACTGCACACTAGCGTCAATTTTAAAACCTAGGAAGCCTGCAACTGCCCTTCACCTCCCTCCCAGTTGTCTCAGTTTCACAGGTATCAAAGCCAAGTGGGCAGAGACAATGTTGCTCTTAAGAATGGAGCAGCTAGATAGCTCATAACCAACAGAAAGTCCTCTGCTGTCTTAAAAGCTTTGGGTTCCTTTGGATCAGGTTTCAAACACTGGAACACAACATCCCAGTCCCTCCAGAAGAAGTGTCAAGCCAGACAATGGGCTGCACTTCTGGAAAGGGAAGAGGATACACAAAGGAAAATACTAATTTAACCAGAAGGTAGGCTACTGAGACAACTGGCTGTCAAGGAATTCAAGCAACGAATAGAAAAAGATACAACCAATAGCAGAATATATTGCTGGAGACATACAGCTGGACAAAGGACAGCAGAAATGAGAAAGTCAACAATTATTGGCCCAGTAAAAAAACTTATGTGCAAGGTAAGTGAGGTCAAAGGCCCTGGCAGATGGTGCAGGATGGAAGTGCCCAAGCACACAGCAATGCAGACAGTGCTGTGCCACAAAAGCCTCTAGCATCACTGTATTGTTAGGGAGGAGCTCTTAAAGCCATTGCGATAACCCTAACATATACACTCGATGTTGGAGTAAATGGTTGAAGCCTACTTTGAGAACGTTGCTGTAAATATGCATTTTCTTCTCAGTGTGAATTAGTCTGTTACAGCATCACGCACACACACAAAACCCAAAAATCACCTATTGGCACCAATCCCAGTCATTCAGGGAAAACTCCGTGAGGAGCAATGATGAGTAACAGCATGCATACGCGCATATTAGCACACCATAGCTGCAGCCACTACTGGGCACAATGCCCTTACTGGTAACAATTCTGAGCATATGCCGTAGGTAAGAAAAAGAAAAAAAAAAAGTAGTTCTGGAAAACAGAACTATAAAATTCTTCCCTGGGCTCAAATACACAGATGTACTCATATTATCAACAGTCATTCCAGGACTGTCTAAAAAAACAAACCCAAAAAAGTAATTCTGGAGTGACACCATCTGAGCTCATTATTTGCGGTGGCAGATGACATCCCTTTTTGTCGCACTGGATTTGGCAAAAATATCCTAAGTTGATAACCTCAACTGACCATTCTAAATCTGCATTCAGGAATTTCTATTTTTAGCTGTTTCTGGAACCAAATACCAAGAAATAACAACTGTTCAGTGTATTTCAAATTCATGCCACTCACTTGTGGTGCTTTAATTGAGATTTCTAAACTCCATCTCAGGTTCCAGTATTCATATGATAAAATATTACCCTTGCAATATATTTTAGACATACACTGCACATAGACTAGGTCTCAACAGACTTGTATTTTCTCCTTCCTTAGAAAACAAAATTAATTGCACAGCAAACTTAAATGCCTGCAGTGTGAATATTAATTTGCATGTGCTTCTATTACACACAGTCTTTTCTGTTGTCTTTTATCCCATCTGTTTCAGCAGAGAAAGGAAAAAATCATGGCGGAACCAAAAAATACCTTAGTGCGATGTCACCAGTGCTACACAGATTAATTTTTTTTTCTTCTCACATTTAGGATGAACAATAGAAGTAAAGTTAACATAGCATATAAATGACAATCAAAACAGCAAAGGGTTTGATTTCCGATGTTTGACTGATTAATCTACCTGAATGCAGCATCTAGCTGCTACAGCTGAAATCTCCTCTTCTTTTTCAACAGTAAAAATTGCCCAAATGGCCTAGTTTGTTGCCTCTCACTTACTGCAAAGTAATCTGCAAGCATGTCAAGTATGTGATTCCGCTTTTCTGCCAATAAGCAAACAAAGCATCAGTCTCAAGTTCTGATGCTCTAACCTGAGACTCTCAAGATAGACCTCCTCCTACACACGTTGTTTTGCTACGTGCCCTGAATACCTTTGTGGGGATGCTCTGCTTACAGCAGAGGTGACAAGAACTGGATTCCAATACCTGGTCAAAGAAATACAATACAAAAATGTAACATCATCAGCTGGAAAGACCCAGAACAAGCTTTCAGTACCAAATCTAGAGACTCATTTGCACAAGCTGAGCTCCTTTCAACAACTGTGCCTCACCTAGTGCACTGGGTGCCTGAATCATCAAGCCCTGCTGCACTTTCGAGCAACCCTTCTGCCTTCTTTCGAGAAAGACCTACCCTATGTTAGGCACCTCACTCCAGAAGGAGATTCATGCCAGAAAATGCAGGAGGAGGTAGGCATCACCCTGCTCTAGAGGGAGCTATTTCTCCCCTTGCCACCTCCTACAGCATGGCTTGCTGGTCTTCTGCTCAAGCCATTGACATTTATGAGTCCCCGTCACAGAACATGAGTAGACCAAGGTATTTATGTGAAGGCCTCAGGATTTTACCCAAGGAAACTGAATTTACTCACTCCTCCCTTCAATTTACCTCTTAGCTTGCACTTTCTTGATTGTTATGTGGGTGCAACTACATTTCACCACTGCTGTGAAGTTTGTGACTTCTGAAGCAGGTGCCATTCGTAAGTTCATACAGCAGAATTAGCATTACTACTTGGATGCAATGAGAAAGTTAAAGCAGCTACAAAAGAGACCTCTAGCAGAGGACTCCAACGCATTTCTAACGTACTGTGAACAATAAAACTGTGCTTAGAAAAGCACTGAATGACTATTTTGGGAACGTATGTTTCAATACAGCCTGCACAGTGAAAGCAAAGCAATGTGTTGTGAATGTGCTACCTATTTAAAATGACAAAGACATTGCTCTTTTCTTCAATACAAAATGTGGTAATCAAGCACCACATCAAAATTATTAGAGCTATATAAAGCACCGTGAAGACTAATGTAATAAAGAGTTAAAGGCTAATGTAATAAAGAGTTGGATTCTCTACAGTGCAGAATAGTAGCTTTTTAATCTATGAACCATATGCAAGGCAATAGCTTTGTTTGATGATCTCTAGTGTGGTATACACCATATACTTCTATTTGACAGCGGAATTCTGTTTTAAGTTTATACAGACAACTTTTAAGTGTTCTTGTATAGGACTAAACCACATAGGACAGAACTTACTGTTTATACCACATATACTGTGTTCAGTGTTAAGTGTGCATGCCATCATTAAACTGCTATGTTATGTATAATATTTACATATACTTTGAATTTAACATTCAGTGAAGCTGCTGGAAAACACATATGAAACAGTTTAAGATAAGATTGCATGGAAATTTCAAAAACAAAGTCAATGAATGACTAAAAACATTCTACGCTAGAAATTTTTAAGAGTCCCTTTTGAAAGTACATTGTAGTCTTGAGAGTAGTCTCAAGATCACCTTTCACTCCTTGTGAGGAGCCTTTTCAGCAAAGAATAACTGGAGGGACTGGCTCTGTTTTGAAGGTAACATGCAGTGATCCTCAACAAATCTTCAGCATGGATATGCTCAAATGACAAGTACTAGTAAAACATTCAAAAGGCACACTAGTAACATCAGCCTAAACCCTCTGCTTGGCAAACACTAATCACAAAAGCAAAGTGAAGAACTAAGATATTCTTTTTTTATTAAAGAAATTGAGAGAAGATATGAGGAAGAATAATTACATTTCTTTAATTGTGTATTAATTCCACAATTTAATGAAAAACTAATCTAATAATAACCTCAATACAGAATCTATTTTATATCCAACGATGGTACTATCTTACTGGAAATCAATTTAATGTACCAAACAGCAACACCTCAGGTTATAAAACTCTCAGCCAGATACAGATGAAGGGGCCTCAGTGAGAGTTAAGCAGAATATGCTGCTGCAAGAAAGACTTATTACATATACCTCAGTACAACAACAAGGACCTGGGATTTTCCACGTTACTTCTGCCTCACCATATTGGGTGTACATCCATAACAGTAACACAGTTTAACGTCACTGAAAATGAAAACTTTAAAATGCAGGTAGCTTTCTGCATATTAGTGTAGGTAGTTACCGTCTTTGAGCTCTATCATCATTTTAAAATGTGAAGGATCTGACTTCTGATCATACCAAACCAGGTGAGAGTCCTGAACAGGACCATGGTGAAAGGAATAAAGCGTGAGAAACAGCTGAGGTGGTGGGTTTGTGTAGTCTGGAAAAGACTGCAGGTGTTGTCCACAACCTAAGCAGGGCTACTAGCAGAGTCAGTCTCAGTGATAATCATCACCAGCTGCAAGAAGTAAAATTTCAACTGAAAATAAGGGAAAAAAGTTCTTCACCATGAGAGTGGAGAATGAGGCTGAATCCATCCTTAAGAGATTTTAAAATCTCAGATGAGTAAAGCCCTGAGCAATCCAATCTAACTTTTGAATGTAGCTCTGCTTGGAACAGCAAGTTGGACCAAATGATCTCTAGACGTTCCTCCTGACTTAAATTACTCAACAGAAGTTAACTCAATAGCTAGAGCCTGGGCAGTCATTTTCACAATCAGACTTTTAAGACATGCAAAAAACATTTCTAACTTTCTTGAGGTTCATTTAAAAAAGAAAGGACGAGAATGAAACTCCTAAATCAATCCTGCACTACTGCAGGAAACCACAATGTAGTTCATAAAATCACTTAAGCTCCACCTTATATTATGTTCCATAACCATCCTCTTCGAGCAGTTAGGAGCTATCTTCTCAGTTTAAGCCCAGATTTATCACCAGTGGCAATGAATCCTAACTTTGTTTCAATTTTATTAGCAAAAGGAAACCTTCTGCACCAAGGTCTATAACAAGAACACTAAATAAGGCAAGATTAATTAGTCTTTCCAGTGCAGTACAGTACCTTTTTTCATAACCTTCTGTCACATAATCTTTGCTTAGAACTTTACTCATCTTACAGCTCTTGAGCAGTGCCAGCTATTCCTGAACTAAAGCTGAACAAAAAATGTTTGATATGAAAAAAAAAATAAAAACTTTCCAGATAAATGGAATTTTCAACATTTTCTGTTTCTGGTAAAACCAATTTTTTGTCCAAAGAATAGTATCTGGTTGGTGTTCAGCTTGATTTTTCTTTGTTAAATCAATGCATTACATCCTATTTATCCCATTTACTTTATCCAATTATTCTTCATACTTTAATTTTTCTTTATTTGCTTGTACTTCTTCTGTATTCAGCTACTATTCTATGGTACATTTTAAGCAACCTCTTGAAACAATAGCTGTCCTCCTGTATTTCTACATCACTTAGTGCAGCACTGTCCTGCTCCACAAATAAGCCTTTAAAATGCAACAGTAATACAAATACCTTTTATTAGGCTTGAAGCTGGCTACCACAAATTGCCTGTTTTTTCCACCATTTAATGAAACAATTCTATTTTTTCCTGTATTCATATGCCAATAGTGAAGTTTGCTTCTAATAGATATAATGCTTTCTTTCTGAAACTTGCCACAATTCAGCTGTTACTGGGTTGGGGGGAAAACAAAAAAAAAAGTAGCCTTTCAAGACTTTTAGTAAATGGCACACCAGCTATTGCTGATTTTTTTCTTCCTTTTTTTCAAACAATACTAAGTATGTAAATACAACATGATGTATGCAGAAAGCCAGAAAAGTCAAAAATTCAAATTCATGGAATCAGAGAAGAGGTCCTATTGCTACAGTGTCAACAAGGAAGCTTGAAGATGACTGTGCTATCATCACCTTATTCATACAATGAATTGTGGTTTTCACAGGTTTTTATACTCAATTTTTCATCACTCAACCACACTCAGTGAGTAAAAGCAAATGGCAACCTCCACAAGGTTTGTTTAGAACAATCTTTAGGGGATTATGTTAATAACGTGGTAAATATCAAACAGCGGAACACTGCCTGAGTTCTCTTACGCAGGTAAAGGTAATTCAGCCCTAGTACTTTCAGATGAGTAACTACTCTACCTGTTTGAGTATAACCTAAAAAAATGAACAGCAAAAATGTATTACCAAAAAGGCATAGAATAACTTTGATTCTTTCTTCTGGTCTTTTCTGTTTCTTTGTTATTATTATAATTAGGAAGACGATCTGTGCGCTGCTTGCAGCCTGTAATGTCGAAGCCAACTCCTTTTGGTTTATATTCACACTTCATCCAGTGGGTTCTACTGAACTGATTATCTGCTGAATTCTTATCATTTCTTATTAGAAGAACTTACGTGGAAATCTGAATGAAAGTTTTATTACGATAAAATAATAGAACTGCATAAAAACTCAAGTGAGAATATAGATGAAATCCTGTTATCAGGTGCCTTGTTAAGGTTTCTAGAAAAAGCCAGTTTTCTTGACAACTTCAATTTAAATCCTGCAACTGGGATTTTGCTCGAAAATGTCACATCGAACAAAAATTTACTTTACATTTGAGAATTTTCATGACAGGTATCTAGAGAACTTAGGGGCATACAAGAATTTGAACTGAGCTATTTTAATGAAGTACCAACTACAGAGCAACAGGCATCAGCTTCTCACACAAAGTCAGTTCTTCCCAAAGGTCCTTTTAGAAATAACAACCTTGAATAAAAACTGCATCTCGACCTGACAGCCCAGTTGATGGAAGATGACTGCCATCATGGCGTGCAAGACAGATGATTTACTATTTCACAAAATATTCTGCATCAGACAATTGAGGACTGTGACTATGTAATCTCATTGCATTGGCTTTGCTGGTCTGCTGGTCTTCTAAGAAGGACTCTAGAAATAGAGTCCTTTTCTTCTCAAAGTGGCCAAGACAAACTAATTCCAGAGTGACATGAACAGTGAAACCAGGAGGAGAAAACCCATCACATAAATGAAATTTCTGTGAGTTTCATTGGCACAAAAGGAAGGTCTTCTTGCCTGATGACACTCAAATTAACAGTCCCGAGAGCAAGTTTTCATTTACAAGACAAGAACCGAAAGGCAAACGGAAGATGGAGATCTGCAAAAACACAAAGCAGCAGCAGTTCACTGAGCAGACACAACTGACATGCAGGGCGAGGGAAGAGTAAAAATATCTTCAAGGAAAGCTGTTAATGACTAGGGTTTTCCTCTCCTACAGGGAAAAATGCAGACTGGAGGTAATCCACATATATGTTCAGAGAGTATTAATGCATTTTGGTCTGATTGTCCTGGCCATATAAACTTCCTCAGATACAGCCTAAAGTGTTTGGAGCAAACTACTTCTTATGAAACTCTGGACTATTTTATATGTGTATATATCTATTACAATATTTATTTAAGAGCTAACAGACTTACTGTATAGACTAGGATCTTGTAATTTACCTTCTCAATCACCTGCTTTTTTCCCTCCCCTTTCTCTTTTTTAAGGTCAGGCAGAGCTAAATTTGTCAGCAGGTGACTGTGCATGACTAGGATGATGCTGCCCACACAGAGCAAAGCATCTCTGCATGAAGGAAATCTGGGT
>JAVSBS010027739.1:7250-19881 GCA_033124195.1 Coracias cyanogaster
GCAACCGCTACGCATCTTGGAGCCCTGCTTCCCAGGGAGTGGCCAAACATCGCCTACTGATGGGAAGTAGAGAATAAATCTCTGTTTTCCTTTGCTTCCATGTGCAGATTTGCTTGGCTTTGCTTCTATTATTATTAAACTGCTTTTGTTTCTCATCTTATTTTCCTTCCCCTTTTTGTTTGCTCTGCTGAGGAGGGAAAGGGGAAAAAAGCGGGGTGATAGAGTGGCTTGGTGGGCACCTGGCGCTCAGCCAAGGTTAACCCACCACAGTAGCGCAGAGGAGACAATGAAAAGCCAAACTTAAAACTCTGAAAACAAATTGAAGCATCACTCCCCAACACACGGACCTCACGATAAGACTGCCAGCACCAGCGGAGAGAAAGGGGCTGGAGTCAGCGATGTATAAGGACTGTGTTAAGGAACTCCCTTTTGGACATCGTGCATGTTTAGTAGGAAATGAGGAGATGAGGAGCACTAGAACTGAGGGATTACAGTGCTAAATAATTCTTAGAGGAAGAGACTTCATCCCTCCTGCTGCCCTTGTGGCAGTTAGCTATAGGCCTTTTGATGAAAGCTTATTTCCCCCCACCACTTCTCCAACAAAGCTAACATCATGAACCAGCAACAGAGCATTTTTCTTGGCAAAGCTGAGCAGAAAACTTCAGGCCTTGTCTACACAAAAAAAAAAAAAAGTAAGTATGTAAATGTCAAGCAAAATGCCTGTTTCTGGCTGTCACTCTGTGGGAATGCTCTTTTCCTGCAATGCAGATATCTTAAACTGATGATAAGGACTCAAGACCAAGTTACTTGTGGTAAATTAACTGTGAGGACACATCAGCTGCTCTGTAGCTAGTGCCTATTTGAAATGCTGGGGCCCAGGTTGTGGGACTTCAGAGGGCAGCTTTGGTGGGTTGTTCCTTTTCCATACTGGTCAAGCCCTCTGTGACTTGCCTCCTGCTGAGCTACCATGAGTGTGTTGGGTGAATCAAAGGAGTATCTGGCTTTTCTACCATTTTCTGCTTCATTTGGAAACTAGCCTCATGTAATCCTGTGGCTCTGTTTGCAGGGTTTGGTTTTTTTCCTGCTACCTGCCACAGACAGAGATAGTCCTGGACTGTTGGTGCTGCAGTAAAGGAGACAGTATTGTGGCTGAATTCCAAGGGCTGAGCCAAAGTGCCACTACTTTCTCCCAAAATAGGGAAATAGGTGAATTCCATTCCTGTGACCTCCTTCATGTATCAATTTTAATCACTGTAACGATGTCAGTGGGTCTCCACACGAGATCAGTGCTGAGCTTGACTGCTGGCCTTGGTGGAGCCTCAGTGCAGACCACTGCCTCTTCTCATTCAGTCTTCTGTCTGTCCTTTCCATCCCCTTTATAACCTGGTAAGCAGCTGGCTACGCTGTGGCACACCAGCCACAGCTACAGCATTATTTTCCTGCCACTTGACATCCCAGCCATGCAACACTTCCTCCTGGTGCTGATATCTCGATTTCATTCTTTTAATGATGTCTCAGGATTAAAAACCAATCTTTGGCAAAGCCCATTAGCCTTTGAATAATTCCTCTACTTTGAGCTGTCAGTGAGCAACTGGCTTGTGTCAGCTGCCCAGACAAATAATTTGGGGAAGACTGCAGCTCCAAATTAATTCTATATATACACATTTTGACATATGCATGAGAACCACAGACTTGGGCGGGAGACCTTCCAGAACTGAATTCTCCGCCACAGTCACTGTGGCTAGAGTAAACAGCGCAATGCCATCCATGGAGTTTATAAAAGCGGTCTAGACAGGGAGCAGTAACTCCAAGCAGCTTTTCCATGGTGCCAGGCTCCAGATGGTGTTAAACCCATGCACCTGTTGCAAGATTAGGCACTGCTGTGATGTGTTGTGGCCCATAGTCACCTGCTGATGTGCTGCTTCCCACAGGACCTGCCTCTGTCACCTCACTGAGCAGCTGGTGGCTGCCTCACTGGCAGGGAGTGCAGCTGCGAGGGGAGGATGGCCAGGGGCTTTGCCAGCTGTGGATGCCCACACTGGGATGCAAAAGGCTTGCTTCTTCTGGGGGACTTAACTGAATGAATGATGTACAGGTCTAATTGCTTTTTGTGCTTGTGGTGCCCCTGGAGATCTTGCAATCAGGCCCCCAGGAGTGCAGTTCATACTCCATACCAGCCTCAGTATTTGTAGTGTCATGCAGCATCAGCTTGCATGTAAGCCAGTCCCACAGGGCTGTGTCATTTCCTGGACCACGGGAGCATCCTTCAGCTCTCTGCGGTGCCCTGACTCATTTGCTCACCTCTTGCAGCTTCTCCAATAAGGGAAGCACAGTGTTACAGAGTCACCTCCTTCCTCATGCACTCCTGGTCATGGGCAAGATGACCTGTTTTGGGGAATTGGTCAGAAGGTATCAATGGGGAAATGACTGAAGCCGATTAGCTAGAAGGAAATTTTTTATCTCAGCATGGATTTTCTGGGGCAGGGAGAGGGAAGACTATGAGAAGGAGAGGAGTGCCAAGGACAAGGCCCTTTGTAGCCCTGGGCACCAGACAGTGCAGATGGCAGTCTGTGTGGTGTAATGGAGGACAGGCTACATGGTCCAGCCCTAGTGTCCCATGAAGTGGCTGGATCCATCCCTTATACCTTCCAAAAAACACATCCAAATTGCTCTTTAAAACTGTCTAGGATTTATTATTTTCCCTTTCATGGCATACAGAGAGCCTCGGGGCTTTTAGGAGCAGCAGCGGTAAAAAAAAATCTCATGATGAGCTGGCATTGTGGGTGCGTATGTGTGTGTATTATACACAGACTGGGCCAGCAGCTGCATAATGGATTTTTAAGCACTACTTCTGCCAAGTGTCATCTTGGCATGCTTCAGATTTCTATCTTTCACTTTCAAAGCAAAGGAAGGCTGGTTCATCTTGAAAATCTGTTTTCTGGACACAATTAATTTGTGGCTTATGAAAATACACTCTTCTCAAGGGTGCTGCTTTGTTTATAATTTCACATTGTGGAGATGTGTTATGGACATGCAGACCCTACAACAAACCCCTCACCTTCTTGTAAGAACACTGCAACTGCTTATCAGATGTGCCAGAAACAAGAATGTGCCAGGAAAAAACCTCAAAAAGGACAGGAGTCTGCACCACAGACAACGCAAGAGCTTGAGTGCTCTGAAGCAACAGCAGCCCTTGTCCTTCTCCTTTTACCCTGATTTTCAAACTACTTAATTTAACACAATGAGACTGTTGTACCTACTGGGAAGGCTACTCATCATTGTGATTTCTCCTATGTTGCCATGTGTACCTGGACGAGAAGCCTGTAACGCCCACATCTACTTATTTTCAGCTTCAAATTCCTCCTTGATCTTTTTTTTTGGTTATAGTACTTCCAAAAAACTTGATAGTGGTTAGATCCTGAGTGAGATGGCTACGTCTTGGGCTTTCTCCCTTTTTCTTTATGCTCTTCAGTGTCTTTCCAGAGTCATCCTGTGCCCCAGCCTGTGGTTAGACCTTTGGTGGTTGTGGTTATGGGGCTGGTTTGGTTTCTGTGTGCACACTGCCTCTATTGGGAAGAGAGGAAACTGTTTAAATAGCAAGATTAAGTTATCTGGGTAGTTGGTTAGATGGGCTTTGAACTATTGGCTCAGCAATGTTATTTGTGTGTCTTTCCTCATTCAGACGATCTCTGCTTTGTACCACCCAGTGGTTCAGGAACTCGTTTACCAGCAGGGCAGGATTTAATGCACAGGGTTGTGACAAGATGGGATGGTACCAGCTGCAGTGGCACTACCAAGCGAGCTGAAAAACTATGGCAGCTGGAAGCCCTGGTCCCCACTGGCCAAAGCAGGGTAAACAGCCCCCACACAGCGGGGCAGGACATGCATGCAGAGAGAACTCCTACAATCTGTTGCCTGCCAACACTCCCCCTCAGGAGATGCCTGGCCTCAGGCATCTCCTGAGCTACTCATCCCTCCACATCTGCTGGCTTCTACTGCACCTTGGAGGCTGGCACAAAGCTATCATGCCAGTCGCTCTATCCTTCCCACCCTTCTCCCATTTTTGGCCTCTCTAGGGGCCAACAGCCAGCCAATAGACCTCTCCTCTGGCCCTCCACTGCCAGGCTGTCCATGCATATACTGTGGCTGAATTCAGGCACTGTGCTATTAAGGGAAAGCTGACAACATGGCTGAGTGTAGGTGCCAGTGCTATGGCCCTGGCAAACTGTAATGTGTTGTAACAGGGCTTTTGTGGCCCTGAGTGCATTAGGTTACCTTTCTTCTCTTGTTACTTCTCTTCATTACTCAATATGTTCCACTCAAGGACAGCAATAAAAAAGGTTTCTCCTGCTTTTCTTCCTTCTTCTCTTTCCTCTTCTTTCCCTTCATCTTCTCTCCTTCCCCTTCTTCTCCTTCTCCTCCTCCTTCCTCTTTTCTTCTCCTTCTCCTCCCTCTTATTCTTTCTTCTGCTCCTTCTTCTTCTCCTACTCAAGCGTTTCCAGCTCTTCATCCTCCTTTGTTAATCCTATTGACCCTAACGAAGCAATCTATATGATTTTCACGTGAAGGAAGCCTCCTTTTGCCCCCTCCATACTTAACCCCTTGCCACCACTTCCCTGCTGCAAGGAATTTACACATCACATCAGACATCCAGCCACTGATCTCTCTTCTGCACCAGGATCTGCACCAGCAGCTGCCTGAAGAGACAGCTGCCCCACTTACTCTTTCCCTCCATTCCCACCTTTCTTCCCCACTTTCCAAGACCTGTGGGGTAGAGTTAGCTCATTGGTGTTTCCAGCTCCCTGCCCTGAAAACAGAGCCATGCAGGGCTGCAAGCCAGCAGTGTGGTTTGGGTGAGACAAGTGCCAAAGGGAGGCTGTGCACTCTTCCTCCGTGCCCTTACCTTCTTATGTGAGTGCAGTGCAGGAGGGTTCACCCAGCGGCCCTTGACTACTTCTGGTACCTCCTAGCTGCTGACGCACCCTGAGAAGAGGAAGCTGTGGCTGGAGGAAGAGGTAGCCTTGGCTCCCTGGCTGCAGGATGGGCGTAGGATTGGTCCAGGTGCTCACAGCAGCTTGGGCTGGGCCAGATGGCAAGAGGAGACGTGGGGAGAAGAGCAAGAGAGGAGACCTAGCCTGATGGTCCACATTGAGATGTTCAGCTGCCTGTTTGAGGACTTCATCCTGCTGGACATATCCCTGTGCCATCCATACCTGATGCTCATGCTTCAATTACCTCTACATCTTTGCTGAGCAGCATCTGATGGAGGAAGTCAGTGATACAGACTTTGCCACCCAGATGGACAACCCCACATCAGCAACATCTGCTGGTCTCTGCACCTGCTCCAGTGTGCAGAAAAGGGAATAAGTGGTTGGCTGTGAGAAACACAAAACTGAAGGCTCTAGGATGTTGCCTGGGAAGCATCCCCTGTCCTCAGAGAAACTTTAACATTTCAGCATGTGTTTTTGTTCACTTCAGCAAAAAGAAAAAAACAAAATACTGAAAGGTTTTGTGCAACGAGGTATTCCAAACTGTTTTGGTTAGGGATAGTTGAAATATAAAGTTTATTTTATAGTATGACAGTTTACCTCAAGTGAAGAAAATGGAATCCAACATAATAAGCCCACTTGAATTAAAACCCCATGATGCCTTTTAAAACCAGTTTGTTGACACTTTGATGAAGATCAGTGCATCCTCCTAAAATATTTCAAGTGTAGCTAAGGCATTTTTCTACTTGAATACTGGTGTCTTGAAAACTCACCGTTTTTACTTGACCTAAAGCATTGCCTCTTCCTGCAATTTAGCCATTCACCAGAAGGTGGGGCTTAATGTCTTATAAGTGAATTAGAATCGGAAGATATTTACAAAGTTCTTTGGATTTGGGGGCTTGAAATGTGTCTTCTCTCCTCCCTGTTTTGCACAGGAAATCCTTACGGTCTCATACAAGCTCGCAAGAAAGCTCTCTCTGGCATGCAAAACACTGCTGCTTTGCAGTGGCCAGTGCTTCTGTACCGAGATGTCAACTCATCAACTGCAATCGTTATGCTGCAGTAGAAGTAAGCCTTTTGGATACCATGGGCCCAAACCCCACAGTGCCTCAGGGTCAAATGTCTGAGATAGGGAACTGGATGAATTCTCTGTGAGGCTGTGACAGGCAAACGGGGTCATGAGGGGTGGATGAGGGTGTCTGCCCTGCTACCAGGCTGCTGCACAGCAATGGGCTGCACCAGAAAGAGCATTCTCCTTGTTTTCTGCTTAAGTATACAATGTGGCTTAAGTCCACTCTAGGTCATGCTAGGTCATGTTTAGGTAGATGGCTAAAATCTGGCTAGCTTTGTCTAGCTGCTTTATGGATGTGCTCAGGACTAAGTCTTCATACTTAATGGTACTTAGCTAAAACCATAGCATGTCCCACAGCTTCCTTCAGCTACAGTTTGTGTGGAAGGATAGCTGACTTCCCTGCACAGTGCAGGAGGTGTTTAACTCAGAACAGCCCTTGTTCATGAGCCTCTTTTATGCACCAGAAATACGCAGTTTGTGTTCAGATATCTTTGGTGCAAGTCATTTAGATACTTTTCCTGGAGGATGTGGGTGGGATGAGGTGCTGACACCTCCCTCATGTGTTAAGTTACTGAAATTGGGTGACCAGAGCAGCTGCGCTCCATAGTGGCAGTTCACATCACAGCCACAGAAATGTCTAGTTTGGGTTTCACCTAGATTGGTGTCCTGCCTGTGGCAATAGCCAAAGGCTGATGGCTAGGGAAGAGGATAAGAGCAGAGCAAATGTATAGTCATAATTCCCTACAGTCCTCATCTAACCAGCAGTGATTTCCAGCTGAGGGATTCATGGAATTAGAGGTGGTACCTCTACATGCAGTACCCCTCTTAGAGACTTTGAGGAGTTCTAGTGGGCAGTTTTCTTAGCTCCTATTTATCCAAAGCTAATTTCCCACCCCTTCAATTGAGAGACACTTTGAAAATTGTTTTGCTTTAATGGACCCAATGGAAATCACTTCAGTGTTGAATGCAACAGATTTCTTTGGTTAGCCATCTGGGTGCTGGCAACACTGATGAATGAAAATCCAGTTCTTTCAGTTTTACACCATTCATCAACCATTTGCTCAAGACAGCAAAACCCAAGAGGGCTGGCCAAAAAATCAACATATTGAAACAGAGTGAGTGGCTCTGTGTCCTCTCATGAAAAAGAAATGAGAAATCATTTTCTGCATATTTTATTATAAAACAACAGTATTATCTTCATTTCAGTTAGTGTGTGGTTTAGTAACAGTGAAGGTAAGTCCCACTGCCTATTCTAAACACTCCTCTCTTTTGCATCGTGAAAAGCAATCAATAGCCTCATAGCAATATTGGCACTAAGCAAAAGTTAACCACAACTAAGAGTGATGTTAACACAGCAAACGCCCTTGCTCAGGAAGTTCTTGAGACAAATCTGAAATGCAGTGTTCCTGTCTGGCAGCAGAGAACAAATTAAGCATTTTTCTTAGCTTTTAAAATGTATTTAAATGCCAGCATTCTCATGGGGAAAATTGGGGTTTTGAAAAGAATTTGCATCAAAATTATCTTTGTACACACTTCCCTAGAAACTAGTTGATTGTCCTTTATTTTTATAACCTCTGTGCCAAGTATCCCAAGTATGAGAAAATATTGAGTTCTGCCTCTTACTTGCAGGAGTGGTTTCCTTTCAGGCAGCCTCTTCTCCTGCCAGAAAATTGATGCCAGTTCTCCTTGCTGTACAGTTCGGATGGGGCACTGCCACCCAGCACAGCCCAGACTCTGAGACATGGCAGCTACAGACCTTGTTAATTATGGAGCTCCCACAGCCCAATGGAGGTTGAGGTCTTGTTCTTCTGGCTGTTATACAGCAGGAGAAAAGAGGTGAACCCTGCCAAGAAGTGCCTACAGGCAGAAAAGGGAAAGATGTACAGCATCCAGGCACCTGATACTGCTGACAAATGACCATGATGTAGTGAGACTTTTTCAAAGGTGAGCATCTGTGGAGGCAATTACTTGGAAGTATAAATGTGAAGGGAATTAGTTAAATCTCATCTCCATCTATCTGCATGGATGTTCTCATTCAAAGTGAAGTTGACTCGGTTGATGTTATCAAGCCAGTTTCACTCTAGAATTTTCATTAATTCCAGTGAATTTTTCTGAGTGTCCCAATGTGGACAGTCCATGGCAGTACTCAATTTTCCAAATGAGAGCTAGCCAGAGGAAGGATGGAAGAAAGAGGAGTCATTCTGCTTAGACAGAGTGTCCTGGGTTTGCTGGGCCAGAATCAGAGGACAGCTATGACCTGCAAGCCATTGGCAGTTTGAAGTCAGCCAGGGCAGCTGACCTGAGTTGGCTCACAGGTGTATCCCATACCATAAATATCATGCTCAGTATAAAGGTGAAAGTTTGCTGAGAAGGAGGTCTCCTGCTTGGGCTCCACCAGAATCTGCTTTTTTTTTTTTTTTTTTTTTCATTTTGGCTCCTGAGGGCTGCCTTCCTCCCTGTTGTAACCACCATACATTTGCTGGGCTGAGTGTAACTTTGTTTACTTTCTGCTGGCATTGGTGTTAGTTTTGCTGTTTCATTAAATCTGTTTTCCTTTCAAGCTGTGAGTATCCTCTCCTTTTCCTGATCCTTCTTCTTGGCAGGTGATGGGCCATCAGGTGATAGAGCAACTGCTATAGTTTAGCCCCAGATACAGACTAAATGTAGACACAGGGTCAGAAATGAGAGAGCTGAATGCCTTGGTAAAGAGGTAAGGCTTGAGCAGAGACCAGCCCTTCACAGCAATTTGTCACATGCAGAAGGTCTGTATAGGAGAAAGCAAGGCAATATCAAAGGCTGAATGATGATAGAAGCTGAGAATGGTTGCCTAAGGAAGGTCTGAAAGGTGAAAAGACAAGCTAATATTTGGTGAGGTGGAGCCAGTAGGTGCTAGGGAGCATAGAGGGCAAAAACAGAGTTAAAAAATTTAGAGTAGCACTCTGAAGGGAGTGGGTGCAAGAGCAGGCGAAGGTGGAAAGGAGGAGGGCTGTGCAATGTGAGAAGAAATTGCAGATCATTAGAGAGAAGGCAAAAGATTGAGAAAACAGAGGCTTTTAGAAACAGTTGTATGCAGAGGAGGGAGCAATTGAAAGATGATATCCAGGAAAAGGACTGAGGGCATTAGCCTAGCTAGTATTGAGCTGTCAGATGCAGAGAGCAGTGTTAAAGCAGATACTATCATTGCAGTCAAGCAGACCATTGTGGGAGCCATCTATGGCAAAGGTGAGACCACAGCTGCTAGGCAAGTTAAGGGAAAGAGCACAGATGTCAGGTAATCAAATAGGCATCAGTGTGGAGGAGAGAGTTGGTGAGTATATGTTTGGAAGGTAAAGTAAGGCAAAGTCCCAGGGGTCATCAAAGAGATATCATGGGACAGCAATGCCAGGATGGGGCAGAAACAAGAGCTGAATGAAGTGGTGATGGGAAGAGGGTGAGTAAACGCAGGGGCAGGAAGGTACCGGATTTAGTAATAGTGAGAAGAAAAGCCTATCAGCTTCCCTCCCTTTCACTCTCCCTGGAACAGAGGACTGGACCTGGTTGCTAAGAAAGGTATGTGAGACCATACGGTTGGAGAAATGGTGAGATGCTATCTGAGGATTAAAGGTTAAAAAGGGAGGAAATGTGATTAGGCAAAGGAAAACTGAGGGAGAATAAAGCAATGGTGCTAGAGAGGACAGGAAGTGGGTGCAGTTGGAGAAGACCTTCTGAAAATGCTACTTGGATTCCAGGTTGCTTGCAATTTCTAACAGAAAGCAAGGGAAGCACAGGTCCCTGAGACCTGGAGGTGACCCCTGCAGCCACAGTGCCATTGCTGGCTCCTCTCTGCCACACTGGGCTCCAGCTCCCTATGGCTTCTGGATCCTGACAGTCCACAATCCACACTCCCAGTCCAGGTGTCTCAAATAAACGTACCTTGTCCCTGAAACAAAGAATTTCTTCAGTGCAAAGCTGGAGTATATAACACTCCAAAAGACAAAAATGCCTCAGAAGAGCTTTGCCAGGGCGGTCCTATGCTATGTTTCCAAACTAGTGTTTCAAGTATGCAGAGCTATCGTGCACTGGAAAAATCTTTCTCCTAAGGCAACAGAAGCATAGCTGTGCCCCTTGCAGCTTGGGATCTCATGTTCAGTGAAGCAACCCACTTGTTCCTGGTTTGTGGGTAGAACTGGAGCATGTCAGTAGCATCTGGCAGCCTCAGCCACACCTTGGGGGCATGCTGCCCTATGAGCTGCTCCCAGTGAGATCATCCAGACAATGCTCTGCCACATTGAGGCCATCCGTCTGAGCCTATGGGTCCAATGCAGATTGTAACTGTGTGTTCAGGGAAACTTCTTTGGACAATGAGTCATAAGAGCCAATATCACCAGTGCCTGCTGCTGAGCTCTGTAGCGGAAATACCCAGTTCTTGTAGGGTGACAGCCAGGGCTTGGGGTGGGGATCTGGCTTTCCTCCCAGCCTTGGTGACAGGAAGACCATTCACAAAGAACTCAGGCACAAGCCTTCAATGTTTTGGGGGTCGGCTTGTGCAACAGCAGTATTGTTTCCAGCCTAAAGGCTCGCATGAAGATTTAGGCAATCGAGCTGCTTGGTGGGAGGGCTCTGCCAGAAGAGGAAGTGCAAATATTTCAGTGCTGCAGGAGACTTGCTTGAAGTGTGTGAGGAAGCAGAGGGGCTCTGGCTAATTTGTGTATGCAAAACGAGTGGGAAAGAGGAAGCCTTGACCAGGATCCTCCTTTAAAACTGGCATTAAATAGCCTGCACTGTAGGTGGGTCAAAGCGTTTAATAGGCCTGAGTCATACTTTGTCTTCATGTCCATCATGTAGCACATTGTAAAGCTCTTTGGGAAACCTTGACTTGAAAATATATATCACATCAGTAAGGTTTTTAGAAATTTGTTTGTTTTGGGGGGTGGGAATCATATTTTTTGGAAGATCTCTCAACCTCAAAGAGTTCATTTGTTCTTCTTGTCTAATTAAGAAAAGTCATGTCTAGTCAACACTTTTTCAATGACCTAAAGAGGTACGCAACCACAGATAACTCCAAATTATTTTAAGTCTTTGTGAATCACCCTAAAGGTTGAAAATCTTTTATCTTTCTTCCAAATGGCAATAGATACACCCACAGTTAATCCTGGGTATTAAATACCACAGGTTCAAAGTCTCCTAACGCTGCAGCTCATCATCTGCACTTTACCATGTTTTTGGAGTACTCTTACTGAGGGGTAACATGACCTCAGCGATGTAACTGGCAGCAAATTCACGGGTTCATGCTGTGTAGAAACTGGAAGAATTAGTCTCGACTGGTGAGATGCCTCTCTTGCTTGTAGCTGACAAAATCAAACACTAGTTTGAAATTCATTGTACTGAATGCCTGCCAGAAAATGCAGTGCGATGCAGTTTATTTGAAGTCCAAGTGTTTTGAGCAGAGCTGAAGCTGGAGTAAACAATATCCCAAAAAAAACACTGTGAGAGCAAAGCAGTTGCAGTCATTAAGGAAAAAAGTAACCCCAAGGCATTGATCAAGCTCAGTTTTTTTTCTTGCGAAACGGACACATAACAATAGCCTGCTCTTTTAACAGAGGGACCTCAGAGAAAGAATATGCTCTACTTGTGTGAAAAATAGAGTTGCCTTCTCACTCCTGAGTTTCCAGGAACATGAGTTTCTTGGAGGTGCCTATCAGGAATGGGCTGTTCCTTTCTCCCTGGTGGGGGAGCAGAGGGAGGGTTAGGGGAAACAAGCTTGGACAAATCTCTAAATCAGAGGAGTTTATATGGGTTGAGCAGACATTTATTAGAGTTGGGAGATTAATTCTATGAGGCCATCTTCTTCATGAAGCATGCCTGATCCTCTCACAATCCCTGTGAGTGCTGAGCCTGGCAAGAGACCTTTCCTTGCAGGACCAGAGCTCCCTGTCCCCATCCCAGTCATCATCCCTGGGCTGGCAGCACAGGAGCTTCCCTGCAATTGCTGCTCTGAACTGCTGGCTACGATGTCACCAGGCAAAGAGGGGCAGTGAGTAAGGACAGTCCCTCCTGTGTCCTCAACATTCCTGATTTCTGGCAGAGTGTTGTATCTCCTGCTGTGGGACTTAAGGGGAGGAGGGTGCACTGCAGGGCCTGTCGATGCAACTCAGATGACCTGTACTCCTTGGAGCTGTGATGAAAATCTGTTTATTTTGGCAAAGTGACGTAGGTCAGGTCTTTTGTAGAACAACCACCACTATCTCTGCTTGCGGCTTTTTCCAGTGCTGTGTTTTGATGTTACCACCAGCTGCAATATGGACACGCAAGAGTCATACAGGAACTGCAGCTTTGAAACATTACGTGCTTTTCCGGTGGATCCTCCATTGTGGGGGACTCAGTGCAGTGGGATGATGCATTTTTCCTTTTCTAGCAGGAGCCACAGTCGTGTTTAATTTGGAAGAACCCACGGTAAGGGTGGCCAAACTGACACACCTTTTGCTAGACTGCTGCTTGCCAAGATGAAGCTTTCAGGTTTCATACTTTTTGTGCTGACTCTGAGCTTTAAGCAGTTGAAACTGCCTTGAACCTGGTCAGCCAATGTTGCTTC
>JAVSBS010027741.1:0-15067 GCA_033124195.1 Coracias cyanogaster
CTCCGGGATTAAACAGGGGGCTGGCAGAGAGCACCGGGACCCGGCACCGGGCAGCGCACACCGGGAAGAGAACAGCAGGAGCAACCACGGGGCGGGCGGGGAGCACCGGTGCCCGCCACCGGGAAGGACACAGCGGGTAGAACACACCGGGAGCGACCCCCGGGCAGGGCGCTTGGGGCCGGGGCCGTCGAACCGAGTAGCCGGCACGCCGCGGGCTGAGCCCCGCTCCCGGTGCCGCTGCCGGTGCCGGTCCCCGCCGGTACCTGATCATTCTGTCCACCTCGGCTCGTTGCTCCATGGCCTCCTCGGTGTTGAGCGCCTGCAGCTCCCGGAGGATCGGCGGCGTGTCGAAGTCGTCGCCGTCCTCCGAGCCCTCGTCGCCGGAGAGCTTGCCCTTGCCGTGCCCGTTGGCCAGCGGCGGGAAGGCGGCCTTGCCGTCGGGCGGCCCGCCGGGGGAGAGCGGCAGGCTCTCCAGCTTGACGCCGAAACCGGCGGCGGGCACCATGTCCTCCAAAGCTCGGATCAGCCCTTCTTTGGTGGCTCCGGAGCTGAGCAGGGCACCCAGGAGCTCCCGTTGCAGGGCGCTCAGCTGGGACACC
Organism: Coracias cyanogaster; assembly: GCA_033124195.1. Lineage (NCBI taxonomy): Eukaryota > Metazoa > Chordata > Aves > Coraciiformes > Coraciidae > Coracias > Coracias cyanogaster. Next base: position 600 of record JAVSBS010027741.1, read on the forward strand.
ATCCTCCCGGGGGCCGGCGGCGGCCCCGCCGCTCGCCTCCCACCTCCCTCCGGCCTCCCGCCGCTCCGCCCCGGCGGGCTGCGGGCCACCCTCTACCAAGCCATGACCGCCACCATTAGACAATATATCTTAACTCTCCGCCAGCCACCGCCCGGGGCCCGCCCCGCCCCGGCCCGGCCCGGCCCCTTATCGCCCGACTAGGAACGGACTTTGCCCCGCGGGCTCCGGGAGGCCCCGGAGGAGCGAGAGGGAGCGACGGGGGCAGCGGTTGCCGTCGAGGGGAGGAGGAACGGGGGCGTGGAGGGGGTCGCTGCGCGGTCCCGGTACCGGCCGCGCCCCCGGGGATGGGGACGGGCTCCAAGCTCCAGCCCCGCAGCAATCCCACCCTCGCCACCGCCACGGCACCCTTCTGCCCGCACCCTCGGGGATGGGGATCTGCTCACCCCCCCCAGCCCCGCAGACATCCCCGCACCCAGCGCCAGGGCACCCCTCTGCCCGCACCCCCAGGGCCAGCTCCCCTGGGGGCTGTGCCCTGTGCCGAAAGGGGGACAAGATGAGAAAACTCTCCCCAGGCCTCATAAGAGAGTTTTCTTCCCCGCCACGGGGGGATCCCACTGCCCCAGCCCTGGCACGGAGCAGGGGCAGGTCCCAGGAGGGCACCCCAGAGCCGGGGGGTTCCAGTGGGGGGTCCTGGGCCCGCTGTGGGACAGGCTCAGCGCAGGGTCACCACGGCCCAGCTGCGTGCAGCGTGGAAGGACTCTCGCAAGTTAGTGAAGGGGACCTGTGGGGACAGGGGTGCTCGGGGTCACGAAGCCCCCGCTGAAGCTGGGCAGACATCAGAGGTGGGCGCAGGGAGCAGGGCTGGAAGTGGGCAGGCAGAGACATCCAAGCTGGGCGCTGGGAGCCAAACAGACCCGGCTCTTCCCAACACTGTAAATGCGCCAAGCCCCAAAGATCAATTAATTGGCTTAAATCCAACCACCACGCCTCGAGCACAACACAGAGGGGCCTGGGACCCTGCAGGGCCAGTGACCGAAACCTCTGGTCATGACCCCCCAGGCTCCCAAAGCACTTTCAGTTTGGTAGCCCTGTCACTTTTGGTTAGCACCTGGACGCCAGCCCTGGCAAAGGGCGAGAGCTTTATACCCGGCGTTTCTAGCCCAGAGTCAGACTTTTATGGGATACCCAGAATCGTAGCTGCCTGCTCATCTCAAAAGCCCCCAGAAAATCCCACCAGCACCCATGGGAAACCCCAAGAGCGTTGCCTTGTGACCCAGAGCCCCACGGAAGCCCGGCTGCGGGTCTCTGCTGCCGCTGGCCATGGGTGCCCTTCCCAGCAAACCGCTTTGGGATGCTGGGGGCAGCTTGGCTTCCAGCAGAGCAAAGGGAAAAGCCCCGCGAGTGTGTTGGGAGCTGCAGGGATTGAACACAAGCAGTGGAGCCAGAGGAAACCATTCCTGCTCTGAGGAGCAGCGCAGGGCCAGGAGGGCAGCGCAGCACCCCTGCAGCCCCCCTGCCCTTCGGGGGCCGGGGGCCGAGGCACAGCTGGGGGTGGGAGGGCTGGGGGTCAAGGATATCCCAAAGGAAGAGGGAACTGTCTCTCTGCGCGCTTGAGAGGGAGTTTGTGGATGCGATGGCCACACTGGGTTTGCCATGGGCACGTGGCAGGCTGAGCATAACCTATGGAAGAAAGGAGTGTAAAGTCCCCAAAAGCTGCCCTGGGGCTCCCTTCCTGGAGCCCCCGGCCCGGCCGAGCATCTTTCCCAGCTCTGCTTCCACATGCTCAGGGATGGAGAGCTGGGGAGGAGAAGGCAGCTCTCTCGCACCCATCCTGCACCGGGCGAGCCCTTGCCCGGCTGCACCTGCAGCAAGCGGGGGGGACCCTCAGGCTCTCTGGTGGGTTGGTTCCCTCCTGGTGCCAGCCCTGCTCAGGTCAGCTCCAAAGGCGTTTGGCACCCAAATGTCTATAGGGTGCAGGGACTGTGCTGCTGGGTGAGTGTCCCCCCCTGCGCCTGGCTTTCCCACCTGCAAGGGCAAGTGGTACGTGCCTGCCAGGTCCCTCGCACCCATGGGTGCTCCCATCCTTCACAGAACAGCAGGTCTCTGATCACCCCAGAGCTCCCCTGATCCCAGGTGCCCGGTGAGATGCCAAACCACCCACCCTTGGGGCCAGGGGACCGTGCAGAGCCACTACCATCCCTGAGCAACAACCCAACGTGGGCTTACAGCCGCTGTGCTCCTCAGTTGTCCTCCCACAGCTGCCTCCTTTGCAGGCTCCTGCCTAGGGCAGAGCTTCTGAGAAGCTCCGTAGGTGCCAGGGGTGAGCAGGAGCTGGGCTGAGCACCCAGATGCCCTGGCACAGGCTGTGCCCGCCTGTGGGTACCCCCCACCCTGCCGCCGGCCTGGGAACAGCCTGGCTCTTGCTCCTAGAAGGTCCCTTCTCCCTTTCAAGTGGGCTGGTGAGCTTTGACTTGGTCTTTGCACAGGCTTCATGGCATCGCATGATAATAATGTTCTGTCACAGTGGGTGACCTGGACCTTGTCCTGTTTCCACACATTTGGAGCCACCTGGCTAATGAAGTGGCTATCGTTTTCTGGTCCATCTCTCTCACCCTATTGCTCTTCCCCCTTCCTCCACACCCAGCTCCTCCGAGCGGTGTCAGGAGCCTCACTGCAATCAGCCTTTTCCCATCGTTGTCCGGCACAGCTCATTAACTCCTCTCAGCAGAAGACCGTGGTCATTACGGCTCGGGGGGCCGATGGGTGCCCCGTGGGGCTGGGAGCACATAGTTTCCCAGCCGGGGGAAGGCACCAGCCCGGTGTGAGCATCAGCCTGAGCTTTCACCAGGAGGAGACTGCAGCTGGGAACGCAGGATGGCCGTAGGATGGTTTTTTAAAAAAGATGAACACACTCTGCTCTGTCCCTCAGCTCTCTGAAGCCACCCAGTTCACAGCCAGCCCATGCATGTCATGGAAGAGTCCGAGTGCAGGGTGCTGGCCACCAGCTCCCAGGGCTGGAGATGGCCTCACCTCTGCTCCCCATCACCCACAGCACCAAAGAGGCTCCCAGGTACCAGACTAGGAGCCCATCCCCTCATAATCACTGCAAAGGAATAACCTGGGCCAGGCAGCCCACAGCCACAACCGCCTCCATCACCCATGGAGGGAGCAGCAGCATCTGCCCTGAGCACGGACAAGCGGGAAGCGAAGCCACCGGTGCCGGACACCACGGCCAGCCCCGCGGCACCGGGCACGGCTGCAGCACGGGGGACTTTGCTCCTGGCACCCTGCGGCCACGTCTCAGGCAGAGGAAGAGTTGGCGCAGGTGGGAGCACCCTGCCAGGCCCCCTCATGTCCTCACCGGGGCAACCTCGTGCCCACCCTCACACGGGCCCCGGGCACCGGTGGGGATTTCTCCAGCGAGCCGCCCCAGCGGGCCAGCCGGGCACAGCGCCGTGACTCACGCCGCGCCGGGGGATTTCTGCCACGGACGCGCTTATGCATTTCGTATATGCCTCTCATTTTGGTTCTTAGTTTCATTTAACGCCTGAGCGCGTGCAGACACTCTGCCTCTGACCTCGTGGGCAGTGGGCAAGAGAGTTCCCACCAAAACAGGGCCATTAAATCCGCTCGCTGATATTTTTTCTCCTCTGCCCCCACTTGCGCCGAGACTTTCACATTCCCTGCCTGCCTCCGCCTCCCCCACACCGAGGTGACGTAGTGTTTTGAAGCCTTCTCCCATCCCCACCTTTATTAAATATGACCTGTGGTTGATCCCCGTGCGGGGCGAAGGGAAGCTGTGGTTTCAGGAGGGATCAGACATGAAAGGGAGAGCTGCCCGCCCCGCGCAGGGCTCGCTTGGCAGGGCCACAGGGAGCCCTTGGACACCCCAAAGCTGCAGCCCTCCAACACTGCAGGGGCGGCAAGGGCGAACGTGTCTGCTGGCACTTTGGTCTGGGATGTGAATGCTCTCACTCCTCATCTCCTCCCTCCCAGAAGATGGACAGAGCCATGGCTCTCCTCCTGGGGAGCATTTGGGGTTCAGTTGCAGGGGTCTGGTGCCCCAGCTCTGGGTTGAGCCCTTCTGTCCCTGTTCCCCATCCTGGCTGCTGGCCATGGCCGTCAGCTGTCACTTGTGGTCCCCAGCAGAGATGCCTCTGTCACCAACACCCCGTGGACAGCCCCATGGCCGGCTGTGCCACACAACCTGCTCGGCATGAGGCCAAGTCTGGCAGGGGCTCCCAGGGACGGGACCTGCCTGAGGGGTCACGGAGCTGCAGAGTGAGGCAGGGGTGAAGAAAGGATCTTCAACCCGTGTGTCCCCCAGCTCTGAGCACAGCGAGTCCTGGGCAGAGCTCAGCCTCCAACCCTGCTGGCAGCTGGGGCAAGGTGGGCTGCTGCAGGGACAGATGTTATCTCAGGTTGCTCAGGAACCAAATTTCTCCCCATCTGGTTTCGACTATGGTCTTGTCTCAGGCAACAGGAGCACCCAGGCAGGGCTGGGGCACCAGGTAGGCTTTGCTGGCAGCACTTCTCCCAGCCTTTCAGCAGAGCGTTGGCACGAGGAGACAATGCAGAACCCCGCTGTGCTGCCCCTCCAGCCATGTGGTTGCACCCATGCTGGGGACACCCATTGCCCTGGTCCCGTCACCCAGAACCAGGCAGGTCCATCACGGCACCACCCAGCACACCAAGCCCCACGTGGAGGGGAGAAGGCGAAGGAGCAGGGGATGGCGTGGCAGGAGGGATGGGAGCACGGGTGCCACCCAGGGCTTGCCGGGAGCTGCCGGGACAGGAGGACACCCGGCAGTGGCGTTTGTCTGTCACTCCGATAATTAATGCTTCTCCCTTATACTTTGCAAATAACTCGCGACTCTCTTTGTCTGGTGATAAATGGCCCCTTTGAAGTTCTCCTTTCTCAAAAGCAAAGCAAAGAAACACTTTCATAATCCAGCTTCACCTCCCGTCCTTTGCTGAGGCTCCGCTGCTCTGGCGGGGGGTGCAGAGGGGTGCTGGTGGCCCCTCGCCCGCGGGCAGGACCCCTGGTGTCCTCTTGCTCTGCTGGGGGGACAGGCAGCAGGGCTCAGCATCTCCCCAGCATGTCCCCTCTCTGACAGGACACTCCCAGCCCTCTCTGAGACCCCCCAAACCCCAGACCTCCCATTTTAGGAGCCTGGGGGCTTCCTTCGACCTCTCCAAGTCTTGAGTCAGAGGCAAGGACTGCAGCTGGGCTACCATGGGGGAGCAGGGACCTGCCACAGGGGTGTTTGGGGTTAGGGGTGTGCGAACACGACCCAGCACCCACCGTGAGCCACCCGCGTGTCCCCCCACGGCTCCAGCCCCACACTCGGGTTCTGCTTCACTGCCACAGCAGAACAAGTTCTGCTGGGCTATAAAAAGGCCCTGGAAGCGGGACAGGCTGGGAGCCGCACCGCCGGAATCCATGCCAGAGCTCTTGCAGGTTGTCACCGGCTTACGTGTCAGGGCAAACAATGCTATCTGCCCAGGCATCGCCGCACAAAGAACACCACAACAGCGGCCCGGACCCCAAACACGGGGTCACGGGGCAGAACCCGCCAGTCAGCGGCTCCTCCGCGCACACGGCTCCATCCCACGCGTGGCCGTGCCCAACGGCGGAGCGTGGCACCAGCACGGCTTCTCCCGGTGCGCCCGGTTCCCAAGACCCCGTCCTCGAGCGGTGCCAGGCAGACGCAGGGGCAGGCATTTTGCGGATGCCATTCGGCTTCCCCGAGCAGCTGCGCGTCCTCTGACTTTTTATTAATTTTAAGACAAAGAGGAGGGCAGCGAGCTGGAACCGGCGCAGGAGGTGGGGTTGTTTTCTGGGAAAACAAATGCAGCATGGCAGCGTGCCGCGGCCCAGGAGATGCTCAGGGCTGGAGGAGCTGCCTGCTGATGGGGGTTTTGGTCCTGGGTGCAGCTCCGGCTGCACCACAGGTACTGGTGCCCCAACCCAAACCTCAGTCAGCCTCGTTGTCCCATGTCCCACCCCGTGGTTATGGGTGCCCTTCTGTGCATTGCTCGCCCCTTCGTGCAAGGATGGTGGCACTGGCTGGGCACCGGGCAGGGCTCGTCACCAGCAGCTCCCTCAGCTGAAAGCAGGAACTGCTATAATGGAAAAAAACCCATAAACCCCAGCTCCCCGTGGGCAGCGCAGGTGGGGAAGCGTGGCCGTCACTGGGAGAGCAATTTGGGGGCAAGCAAATGCCATCAGATGTTTGCAAATGGCTTCACACCTGCGGCAAGGGCTCCCCGCAGCACGGCCACACCGGCCAAGCGCACCCAGCCCCTGCCGTGGGTGAGACCCCTGCCCCAAGTGCATTTCTCCACTGGGTGCCCTCCTCAGGAGGGTCTGGCCCTGGCCCCCAGCGGGGTCTCCGTGGGGGTAGCCGAGAGGGCAAAAAATCAAAAGCAAATTGTGAGAGTCAATGGCGCGGAGCCGCGGGTGGCCTCAGCGGCTGCCGTGTGACTTTGATTCCCCTATCATAACCCCGAATTAAAAATTCAAGCAATTACTTGCATGGCTTCCCTCCGATTAGGCTGGGCCTCGCGTTCATTAATGCAGGCGCACAGAGAAAAGCCATTAGGGCGGGTGGCGGGGATGGTTTCGCTGAGAACAGTTCCGCTCCAGGAAGGAGCCGGGCAAAAGCTGAATTTCACACATCTCGGAGGCCGCCCAAGCACGGCTGGGGCCCCGAAAGCCGCCTTTGTCCACCTGGTCGGGTCCCCAGGCAGGCGTCGAGGGTGCCTTGGGGCAAGAGGTGCGAGGAGGAGCGCGGCCGGGGAAGCATCAGCCCGGTGCCCGCAGCACCGAGGGGAAGGGACTGACCCCTGAGTCACCGCCATGTTTCTGACAGCGCCAAGCTGGTCACCCCCGCAAAGTATTTACCCAGCCCAGCCGGGTGTGCGGGACCAGGCGGCCGCACGCGGCGCGGGGGCCACAGGAACGGCGGCGGCTGCTCAATAAAGCTTTTTCACCCAAGCCCGTTGCAGCCCTCTGCAGAGCCGGCCAATGCTCGAGCAATATGCGGCAAGTTTTGCACCCAGCGAGCCTGGTTTTATGAGCGACTTTCAAGTTTCGCATAGTTTTCCCTCCCGTTCCAGTGCAAACGCGTCTCCCGCCTCCCTGGGAGTGGGTGTTGGGTGCGTTGGGCACCTCCTCGCCGGTTCCTGGTCCCCCGCGGCCTCGGCAGGACTTCTGCCTGGCCTCTGCCCCCCGTGGGAAGCCCCCACCCTCCGGCAGCCGCCGGTGCCAGCGCGCCGAGCGTGCTTCAGCGCTGGGCCATCAAGGAAATTTGCTGGACTGAAAAAATACCAGCACGTCTAGACTGAAATACCAGTCTGGGCTCCTGGGGAGCTGGAGGACCCCCCTGGGGCGGCATGAGCACCTTTTGCCAGGGGTGGCACAGGGAGGCATGACGCCAGGGACACCCCTGCTTCTCAGGGCTCTTCAAGACCCTTCATCATCTCCATCCCCATCCCCGCTTGGCACTGCCCAAGACTCTGGGGTGTTTTCTTCTGCTCCCATCCTGCTGGGATCCTTCCTGCTTTCAGCTCCAGAGAGGAGCATCGCCTCGGAGGGGAGGTTGGTGCAATGGTGAGGTCAGAGCCACCAGAAGGGAATGGGCCATGTCAAAAGCTGGCCATCACCTCCTCCAAAATCCCCCTCACCAGCCATCATCTCTTCCAACAGCCTCCTCACCAGCCATCGGGTGCTGCTGGGGACCATCCATCAGTGACGACCCCAGGGCTGCCCCAGGAGGAGTGACGGGAGGTTGCAGCGGGGCAGAGGGGAGAAAAGCAAAACAGACAGGATAAAAATCACCGAATTAGCGGGTCCTAGGGAGGGGCGGCCTGCAAGATAGCGCTGAGCCATTTGTTACGGGAGAGACAGCGGGCATGAACCGAGGATCGGCCTCTTCCCTCCGACCCCGCCACTGGAAGTCACCCCTGCCTTCACCACCCCATTGCTCATGTGCCGTTACTGTCACCGCAGCCCCAGCCCTGCAGCTCTGGGCGCTGCTGCTGTGACCCACCACCACCCCAGGGTCCCCCAGGAGGGCCAGGGGAGGAATCCCCTGTCCCCTCGCTCGGGGAGGTGGCAGCAGCGGGGCCCTGCACCCACATCCCAAGGGTGCAGCCCTCCCGCACCTCGAATACGGGGGTCCCCATGCGCCCTGTGAAGGGAACCCCCACGACCTCTGTGCCCCCTGCAAGGGGACCCCATTACTCCTGTAAAGGGACCCTCATCACCCCTGCCAGGGGGACCCCATCACCCCAATGCACCCTTTGAGGGGACCCCATCACCCCTGCAAGGGGACCTCCAGCATCCCAACGCACCCTGCCGGGGGACCCCACCATCCTGCCAGGGGACCCCCGCTCACGGGGCCGCTCCCGGTGCCGCGGTGGCCCCGGTGCTGGCCGAGGACGTGGTGCCACCTCGTGGTGCCACCTCGTGGCCCCGGGACCAGCCCGGTCGCTGCCCTCCCCCCAGCCGGGACCGTCGCCGTTCCCAGCCCAGGATGCTCGGGGAGCAAGAGCCGCGGGAAAAGTCATGAATGATGGGTTTTTGCTGTGAGTCCAGAGGGAGAGAGATGCTGGGGGGAAAGGGAGATAAAGGAAGGGGAATAAAAAGGAAGAAAAGGGAAAAAAAAATATGAAGAGGAGGAAAAGAAGGAGCAAGGAGGAAAAAAAAAAAGAGGGAGAAAGGGGGAGAAAAAATTTAGAAGGATGAAAAATTTAAAAAGAAAAAAATTGCAAAATACTAGAAAAAACACAGAAGAAGAGAGAGAAAAAAAAGCAGGAGGGGAGAGGGGGAGAAAAGAAAAGGAAAGGATGAAAGAAAAAGAGAGGGAAAAAGACAAAAGAGAGTGGGGGGAAAAAGAGAGAGCAAAGAGAGTGGGGGGAAAAAGAGAGAGCAAAGAGGGGGGGGGAAAGGAAAGACAGGAAAAAAAGAGAGGAAACAAAAAGAGGAAAAAAGAAAAAAAATTAAAGCAGAAAAGAAGGGGGAAAAAAGGAAAAAGAAAAAAAAAAAAAAAAAAAGAGGCCAGGCAGCCTCTGGGCTGCAGGCTGCGCATTTACTGATCCAGGCAACACAATTCAATAAAAAGGGCTTTACAGCCTGAGCTTTGAACCCCCCGGGCTGCTCCTCGCTGGGCTGCGCAGGGCAGAGCCCACCACAGTGGGCGCCCAACGGGCACCCAATGGGCACCCCACGGGAGCCCAGGAGCTGCCGGCGGGCACAGCCCAGGGCATCTCGGCCGCGAGAGATGTCCCGGTGCTGGGACCGGGCACTGAAGAGCTTTTGTTTTCACCCACCCGGTGACCCCACGGAAGAACGGGCGGATTGTCTTTCAAATGCAGCCGATGTGGAGCTTGAGTGTCCCTTGCCACCTTGGCTATAAATCACCCTGCATGTGATAAGGTAATTACCTTCTCCTTGAAACTATTCATAGGAAAAACCTATAAAGCGCCTGGCTTGTAAACACCACAATAAAGAGGCAGGACAATAAAACCTTGGCCGGGGCGGGGAAGGTGCTGCCTTTCGCCGGCCCCGAGCACCTCGTGCCTCGCCAGTCCCGGCCGAGGACAGAGGCTGTGGCCAACCCTGCTGCTCGCCTTGGCGGCACACGGCACGTGCAGCCCACGCTGCTCCACCAGGCACCAAACACGAGCATCCAACACCGAAGGAACACGTAAAACCATCACTGACCTCAACATCAGGCAGGAGCACCCATCCCAGCTCTGCTCCAGCACCTTCAGGACTGCACCCAGCTGTGACCACCAGCAGCAGAAATAGCCCGTGGGGCTGGGGCCGGGCACAGCTGACCCTCATGGCTGACCCAGGTCCCCACCCAGCAGCTTTTTAGCTGTTGCCCACAGAAATCAGGCCTGAATCTCCACAGCTGCCCCCTCCGCCCTCCTACGGCCTGCGTCTCCCCAGCAATGTCCGTGTGCTGGCAGGAGCTGTGATGCTCCTGGCTGCTGAGCCTGAGGAGAGGCAGGGCTGATGACATGTTTGTCTCATCTCCAGAAGATGCTGGATGGGGTTAGTTCCACCAGTCAGAGCAAAAACCAGCTCCTGCCTCTCCCCTGTGCACACACCAGCTAAAGCGGCCAGAAGCTGGGGAAAGGATCTTCCATTAGCATCACTGTAAGGCCCATCCTATGTTCTCCTGCTCACAGGCAGGAGGTTTGTAATGAGGTCATGGGGTGAGACCGCAAAACCCAGACTCTCTACCCAAACTGGTGTTTTAATCTTTATTGCTGTAAGATGGTGACGGGTCGAGTTGATGCCTGGGACGCTCGGAGTCTATGAGTATCCCTGGGGAAAGCAGCTCCAGCAGAGAGCAGCCGGTGGGGTGCAGAACCCCCAACCCAGCCCATGCCTGGTTCAGGTCCACCACAGACACACTGATCTGCCATTCACACCCGCGGCCTTACTCTTGTCTGGTCTTGAGGGAAAGACAGTAGCCAGATGTTGAGGAACAGGCTCAGCAGAGTGGAAGGTGCATTAGCATCTGGGAACGAGTTGGACTCATTATTAAATGGAGCTCACACGGAGGGAACTGCTTATGGCGCCTTCAGCCGAGGTTACCTAGAAACTACTTTTGCTCCCAAAGTTAAAAGATGTTTTTATCACCCTGCCCGGGAAAAGCTGCAGGATCCCCGGCGTGGGCTGAAGGACGGGGCTATTTAGTGCCGAACGCCGAGCGGGCAGGCTCCTGCGGACAGGCTGCCACCGCACAGGAGCCAGGTGAGACTTCACAGGATTAACATCAAAGAGGGTGGCTACATGCTATTGAGAATCCCAGCGGCTCCCCTGTGCTTCCCGGAGCACAGAAAAGGAGAGATTTCTCTGTTCAGAACACCCTGAGGCGGGGGCTGCTGGAGCAGACGCTCAGCACGGGTACACCCTGCCTTGGACACCGAGTCCCACAGCTGCGTTCCCATCGGTGTTTCTGCTGGTACAGGGTGTAGGTGGCTCTAGAGGTGTCAGCAAAGAAACCCAGGCACCGTTGTGTTTTCAGCGGTAACAGGACAGGTCTCTTCTGGAGGCAGAATTCAGCTGTAAAACACTGGTTTCTCTCAGATGTGGAATCTCAAAGATGGGGACAGGTACAACTGCAGCAGCTGAGGAGGGTGAAAAGGAGCAAGTGTCATCTCAGCTGTAACTTGAGGCACAGCCAGGGATGCTCCTGAGCCAGGATGGGGCCCTGCAAGGGCAGTGGTGGTGCTGGGGCCCAGCAGCGATGCTCAGCTCGGCCATGTTCTTCCTGAGCCTCCATCCCAGCAGCCGCTCAGCCTCTCCCAGCACCGACAGGCCCAACAAACACCAGGAAGGTCGCTCCTGGTGGAGAGCTGGCCCCGTAGATCCAGCAAGCGAGACTCCACAGGGGTTTCGGGTACTCCCACTCCTTGAGCCCCACTGAAACCAGGGGCCAGGGTGGAAAAACAAAGCAGGCAAATTTTGTATCCCAAAGAGCTTTTACGACAGCTAGAGCTTGCGCTGAGCCCTGTTCAAACATCCACACCGAGGTTAGGGCAGCAGGCACTTAACTCTCAGGCTGGCTCATTCCCGGAGGCAACAATCCGTCCCCAGCAACATCCGAGAGCACGGTCCCCCCCGGCTATCAGCGCAGCGAGCAGAGTAAATATCATCACCGTGAAGGAAGAGGACAGAGCCTCAGAACCAAACCCGCACACAGTTGAGAACATCGCTGCCCCTCCCGCAGAAAGGCAACAGAGCCTCGCGCTGCTTGAAGAGTCAAAATTCTGGCCTCAGAGGAGGTGCTTTGGATTTTCTGGCTTACGCAGCACTGCAGGATGCACCCCGAAACAAGGGAGGGGGGGTTTTTGGAAGACAGGATGAGTGGAGGCAGCCAGGTATAAGACACCAGGAACGCAGAGAGGCAAAGTGTGTTTGCTCGGAGCTATTATTCAAATATTGGCATATTTGGGTTTATTGCAGGGACACAAGTGACAACATTTGCAGGGCTCAGAAAAACAAAATTCTTCCAGCCCCCTCCTTTCCAAACATGACTTTGAATACAGCAGCAAGAGTAACAAAATGCTTTCAGATAAGCTGAGAAGAGGCTGGTTTTATAAAACACACACAGAAAAGGCGCTTGGTTTCCAAGTGTAACATGTTTAGTGTACAAACAAAACCAAGTGAGGAACTCTTAGGTGTTCCTTAAACACAAAAATTTAAAAAATTATTAAAAAAGTTCCACGGATCTTTTCATCAGGCATCATAAATGACTTTAGCAAGTTGGAAATAAATTGTTTAACACCAGTAGCAGGAAGAGCTTTTCTTCCAGCTGCAAAGCAGCGTGTTCCTCCTCTGTGCCCAGGCAGAGGCGCAAGTTCTTGGTCAGCATTTCTTTCTAAGGCTCCGTCAGCTGCGCGGCCCTGGCATGGTTCGTCAGGACACCTTCCAGATAACCAGACACTCTTAGCCGGGCTTTGCCCCCCAGCTGCTTCTCTACCCCACCGAGGTGTTCGATGGCTCCTTTTAAGGCTCTCTCCCTCTCGCACAAGTCCATGGGCATCCCCACTTCGTTCTCTTCAGCTCCAGATTTCAGATACTGCAGGATGTAGGATTTGATGGAGTCCCCGTCTGCCGTTAGGGTTTTCCAAACGACTGGCAGGTCTGTGCTCTCTGCCAGGCTTAACAGATGCAGCAGCGTCTGGCAGAGCTGCGTCCTGAGGCTGGCACTGTACTTGAACTCCAGGAAGTCCTCGGTGTCTTCACTCCTCCGCAAGGCCACCACCAAAGCACTCCAGATCTGGCCGAACTGCTCCGCAGAGCCGTAGCATTCCCTCCTGCCAGGGATGGACAGGGCCATGGCTGATTTGATTCGGACTTTAAAATTCTTGCAGGACTTCACTACCGAGGAAAGTGCACTATAGGCTTCTGTGGTCCAAGGAGCCTCTCCTAAAGAAAAAAAAGCACAAACCCCCCCCAAATCCTTTTCCATCAGTCAAAACACACAAAACTCTAAATGTATCTCCTAAACATTGACTTTCATCTACTGTATTTATTCTGGTCTAAATGAGAAAAATAAGGGGCTATGAAATGAAAAATTAGAATCAGTGAATCTTCTGATGTTTAAGAGGAAAAGTGACATTTTTGTCTATTCACAGCTACAGTCCCATCCTCACACTCTCCTCCGACATGACAGATCCAGCTGGATACAGCACAGCTAAGCCTGGCTGAGCACCCACAGCTCAGCTGGTTTCACTGGCAAGAGCTCTGGGGAAGCCCTGACAGGACGACTGAGCTCCGTTTGCCTTCCCCAACGCATTTCTAACAGAGACCTTCTTATCAAAACCACAACCCGCTGTGCAAATCCAAAGCCAGCGGGACGAGTTCCTCACCGAGGGGCAAGGCAGGGTTCTTAAATACATTCCCCAGCGCGTAGCAAGCATTCCAGCGCACTTTCATCGTGGCCTCGCTCCGGACAGTGGAAATAAGGGCCTGAAGAGACTCCTCGATGGCTTCCCTAAACCTGGGGTTTGCGATGTGACACGGCTGAAGGAAATGAAGCACGTTCCCAAGGGCCCGGACTGCATTACTCTTCACCTGCAACACAAATACACACAAAAACCATCCTGGCTTTCAGCTCATAGACAAAAGCTTTTGTCAAGCTCAGAGAAATCATGCTCAGAGCCAACAAGGAGCCTGTCTGGAATCAGACTGGTGTCTTATCAGATGGCAATGTCCTAAATGCCACCACAAAAATGATTCTCTGCAAATGATTTGGAAAAAAAAAAAAACCAAACCCACAAACCATCAAAAAAACCCAACCCAACAAACCCCCTTGCACTGTGGAGAAGCGCAGTCCAATGCCCTGCAGGTCAAAATGTGGGAAACCTCCCAACAGCAGCCCAACAGGGAGGATGCTGAGCTGCAGCTCCCACCTGCCGGGGTAAAACACCCCAAAGTGACTGCTGCCTTTTTCCATTTTTTTTTTTTTTTTTGTAATATAAAAGTTTAACTTTTATATTACAAGCGTTACCTTCACCATGGTAACTCCACCCTCCCTGCCCGCAGTCATACCTTGTCTCTGTCCTTAGATGCTTCAGTCGCAGACCGCAGCATTTTCAATAGCAGAAGATCAGAAAATTCCTCCTGGAAGCTTTGTCCCATCGTTTCCCTAGCAGGAGAGTCACACTGGGATGGGATACAACCCTACAGGCGCATCAACAACCTTCACTCTTCAGAAGGCTAATATGTAAGGCAGACCTTACTACATGTGACCACTATGTTTATTAATTTAAAACCAAACTATCAATGCAAGAAAGGCGGTTAGCAATGAATGGAGTCTGTAATAAAGAACAGAGGGCAATGAATTGCTCGGAGGCAATTCTGCAGCAGGAATATACGATAAGTATTTCTCCTGTTAAAAATGTAACAGTAGGTTAGACTTCCCTTGGTCTTTGGCTTC
>JAVSBS010027742.1:0-24744 GCA_033124195.1 Coracias cyanogaster
TTCCTTCTGAAGGACTGTGACATCCCAGCATGTCATCGGCTCCCTTCAAGTTGGTGTCACCTGAGAAGCTCCTGAGGGCATACTGTGTCCCTTTAAGTGGATTGTTGCTACAGATGTTAAGCACTGCCAGCTCCAGAAGTGATTTATGACAAACCCCACTTACAATGAGACTGTAGCCAAAGTACTAACCATTGGCCTGCTCAGCCTGATAGTTGTTTTTTGCCCATTTTGTAATTCTACCCATTTCAGTCTATTTTCCTTAAGCTAACTATAGGGATACTACACAAGACAACATTGAAAACCTTGCTAAAATAAATCCACTGCTCTCTTCTCATACGCAGAGCCAGTAATTTAAACACAGAAGGCATTGAGGTTGATCACCTACAGTCTGCCCTTCAAAGTCTGCACTGGCTATGCCCAATTCCCTTCTCATCCACCACATGCCTGGAAACAGTGTCTATGGGAATTGGCTCCATAATTTTCAGGTCTTAGGGAACATAAGGCTTCCAACCTGTAGTTTGCTAGATGTCTTTTTTGAAAACGGGTGCACCTTTTCTTTCTTTCCAGTCAACAGAAACCTCCCCTTATTGCCACAACTTCTCAAAGATAAGAACTCAGCTTTTCAATGCCATTTGCCAGCTCCCTCAGCATCCTTATATGCAGTCTCTCTTATCTGATGGACCTTACATATACAACTTACTTAGCACAGTCCCTAACTTGGTCCTCCCTACCATGCATAGAATCTCTGTTCCCAAAAATCTCTGTCGCCAGGCATAGACATCTGGGAGGCCTGTACATACTTAGCTGCTCTAAATACATGTACTAACACAGACACTGCATCCAGAGTACTGGAAACTATATATATGGCAACCACATATATAAACCTGCCTACTTGTCAGTGGTAGCAAACCAGACAATTAAACACAGCAAGAGACGTAATTAAAACTGCTTACAGTACACGAGGGGACTTTGTCAGCATGAGGATACTGGCTCAAAAGAGCACTATGTACCTGAGAATAGCAAAATATCAGGACAGCCCATCTAACCCCAGAGGACTTTATACTTGGCTACAAATAAAAGCAACGTGGTATTCCTAGGGAGCTATGCTGATAGTGAATGCCTTCAATTAGCTCATTGTCCAGTCAGTGCATCTCATGCTGAGAAAACAAAACCAGATTTGGATATTTGCCAGTTCAAATTTCAGTTTGAATTCTGTACCTTTTTCTTGTTTTCCAAACTCCGTTCTCCTGCATGTGTGCTGTGTTTGAAGCATGTTGACATTGCCTTGATGCAGCTGGCATTTCAGATCAATTACTGGACACCCAACTTGAAAACACTTGAAAGGAAAACCACAGGGCAGACGATATGGTTGGCTCACAAACCTGCTGGATATTGGCTGACCCAGCATAGCTTCATTGCAGTGGCGTTCCTTTATTTTTTATGCCTTCTCTGAAAACCATGGAGATTTCAAAATATCTTGTGTACTAATTCGATTTTCCAGTGGCTATCACAACATTGACATGGTAATTAAAATGATCATTTTGTAAGACGCACTCTGAACTTTGAAAGCAGCCTTTTTTTGGGTACTATAACTCAGTCCAATCTACTTCCTATTCTCAACTTCCTTTTGATTTTCCTCTGCAGAAATGCCCAGAGTAGCACTACTCCAGGTTGGTGATTCTGATCAGTAACCAATATACACTATCAGCACTCAGACTTTATTTGGCTTTTATTATAGTTCGTCAGGATCCAGTTTGGATTAAGACCCACCCCATGGCATATATAGACAAATTAAAAGAGACTCTCAGTTTTGTACAGCTTAGCCAAAAAAGCAAACAATCACCACTCACTGCGGGAGTGACTGCTCTATTAAAGATGAAGCTTCCAGCACCAATTATGCAAACAAACCTGGTGGCAGTAGGACAGCTCATGCCGACAGCAGTCAGTGAGCTTAGGCGGTTGCTATCACTTATATGCAGCAGCTCCGAAAAGGATGTGCAAAGTAAAGCCCTGCTTTCCACCAAGGGCAACAGACTCCCATACTCCAAATGACTAAAGACAGTAATACCCCGGCATATCGCAACACTAAGTACACCAGCAGCGACAGCAGTTCTGAAGCAAGCTCTCCCTGCTTCTCTGCTCCCCAGGCAGCCCCTCTTCAGATGCCAAGGTACACTAACGCCCTGTGCCTAAAGTGCAATGTCAGTTCACAGTATTAATGAAGCCATTAAGGGTTTTAATTTTAGAGAGTGCTTTATGGTTTTGATATCAGGGCCGCTTATAATCGGGTAAATTTAATGTGAGGAAGAACTAAAAAAGATCTTCTCTCTCACTGTTCATTTTGTCTCCACGTGGTCATGCAGGGTAGTTCTATCATTATTTAAACACTAATTCAAATAGACAGCTCCACATTATGAATATCTCCTCATACTTCGTGCATAACCAACATTTTTACATATTCATAGCTGACTTGAAGGCAAACAGAAGGACCTAGCTACCAGCATTTTTCATTAAGAGCCAAGTGAGCATTCTTCTCCCCTTAGTACTAAGTTTTGTCATGATTTAAATGACACTGAGTTAGGGAAAGATGAACTGCTTATCACTACTGTGTGTTCCACAAAATTACCATTTATACATTAGGAAAAATACCTGCTTGTTACATTGAAACACCTAATGACATTTTCCATTAATATTCAGTCCTTCCTTTGTTCTCACTTCTCTCTGGTTCTGGCAGCAATTCCCCATGACCACTGCATAAGGTTGCATTAAGTTACTGATCCTTGAGAAGCACTTTCATGTGCCATAGAAATGACTGGAAGGATAACTTAGTTGCTCAGTAGTGCGTTCTTCTCTCCCTCCCCCTTCCTACTTCTTTTATTTCATTTAAAGAAAACAATAAGAGGGACTTAACTCTCCTTCTTCCTCTCTTTCAGATATGAAGAAAATAAGATAAAAACCCTCTGTCAGGTCTGTCACTAAAATTTCGGTTTATTTATTATGAAATAACATGGGTTTCCCAAGGGAGCAAGCTATTCATCTTCTTCTGTCATCACCATATACTAAAAAGGGAGGGAGAATTGCCTACTTTTGATCAATAAATTCTTTTGTGAAAATTTCAGGTAAGATATTTCTTGTATATTATTCAGTAGAATGATTTGTAAACAGCCTACCGACTGACTTATTTTTCCCCTATAGGAATCTCTGTGTGCTACTGCCAGTACTGTTATGAGTATTTCTGGGAAAGACAATAAAGAATCCTGACAACCATTTGGACATCTCTTCTTTTTTCCTATTCCTGTCTAAAAAAATGTCCTCTTTCCCTTGACTGTATTTTATATTCCACTTTTTGTTTCCTTATCTGCCCCCTATTCTTTATTCCCCACGCCTACAAGAGCTTGTGGGCCTTCCTCCCTCCCTCCCTCTCTCGCTCACTGTGAATGCCATTACCCTAGGGACATCAGGAAAATTTCCAGATGTAAACAAAAACATAAATCGCTTTGCTTCTCTTCTCCTACTTTCTTATTTTCTGTATTTCCCTCCCCCTCCGCTTGCTAAGTACTTTTGTATGTTTAGCCACCCGCAGAGACTGAGGGTGGAAGACATGAAATCAGAAGCAAACAAAACCTCTCCTTGCTTTAGTTTAGTCATTAATAGAACCATTATCTTATTGAACTCCAAGATATATCATGTCACAGTTCATGATTCAGGGTCTCTCAATTGTGCTTGAATTGTTTATATCCTGAATCAGAGTCTTTCAGATAATTTAGGCTTAATCACTCTTCTGCAACAACAGTCTTATGGGTGCCATTTAATCAAATCTATCAGTCATGCTACAAGACATCTTGAGGTTTCAGAGGAATCAGCAGACGCTGACTTAGCCTTTATTTACTCATGGGATTCAAATTATTTGTGTTTCATCTTGGATAAAATGCTAAATGACAAGGAAGCTGAGTGACCCAAGGTATCTGTATGTGTTTTGTCAGTTTGGGAACAGGGAGCTAAAACTGATAGAAGAAATACAAAAATGACGAAAGAATCATGATCTTAAATGGCAGCCATGAACCAGCCACTCTGACATGGTTTGCTTGGCTTTCTTCTGTGACTAGACCAATGCAGACAGAAAATCCACACAAGTACTAGTCAGTAAAAGTGTAAACAACAGGAAAAAAACCCCAAACCTAACTCCATTATGTTGCTACAGCACCTGTTATCTGGATGCTTTGGAGAAGCATTTTTCAACATGGATGTATTTATTCTTACGCTCCCCCTTCCTCTCTAATTGGAGAGGAGGAGAGGCTATCCATAGGCAGGAAGATGAGTCGGCACCACCATGTGATTTGTATAGCAATGCCATAAGCAAAGAATAAAAACCTCAATAGCCTGATCTTGTGTTGATGCTTGATCTGCAAGCCTACCTTTTGCCACTTTTGCCACTTCAGTCTTACAAAGTCATCAAAGTAAAATATTGGGGGAACAGTCTAAGATCACATGCTGCAGGGAAGAACTGTGCCCTTTATTTCAGATTTATTTCTAAAGACTTAAGAATATTAACAGAGGTTCCAATCATTTAATACAAATAGCTGGAGGGGGTGGAGGGGGTAGGCTTCAAAAAAAAAAAAAAAAAAAACACCCAACCAAAAATCACATACTCTTACTTTTGTTTCATTGTAGGAAACATTACATTTAAGCACTGGTTGGCAAGGAAACCAGCCTCTAATGTGTTGTCTGCCAATTCAGACACACAGTCAACACAGATATACATGTATCCTCTGCAGCCCAAAAGAATAAAAGTGAAGAAAAATATCTTCTTCTGTTGTTGTTCTTTATGAAAATAGTACTTCAGCATTTTTTATCTGCTTTTGGATGGAAGAGAATCATATATGACCTGGCTCCGGTGTTAATGCTCCCGATAATACTAAGAAATTTATTTGACTTAGATGAGAATTAGTAATTTCCCAAATCTAATTTATAGCACTGGCATAATTTTTAAAATTGGTCTAATCCTCTTCCTCCACAGTCTCACCTGGCTGACAACTTTTAGAGAAGTAGTATTTAGCAAACAACATTCTTTCTCAAACTTGTTACTTATTACAGCAGGATGAGAAGCTTGTTCCTATGAAATAAACTTTCTCAGGCTTTGTAGAACAAAATGTTTTGTCTGTAGATCACATGCAATCTACAGATTGCTAAGCCATTTAATTCATTGGTATCTGCAAATTTCTCTAAAGCATAAAATAATATTAATCTTCTACTTATGAATGGGGAAACCAATACAAAAATAATTGACTTTCACAAAGGACTTGCAGCAAAATAAGGAACAGAACTAATACCTCAAAGGTAACAGCTCTGCACCAAGATCCTACAACCACCCTTCCATAAAGAGTCTCCATGATCCTAAGTCATGGTGTTAGCAAGCACATGTATAGTTTAGCCAGTGTGTTACCCTCTCGGAGACAACTTCCTCTTCACTTTTCAGAGATTCCTGTGGGTAGCTGAGTATTTGCTCCTGTCCAACACTATTGCCTCATCTGGCTTGTCTTCACACCTTCTATGATAGACATGCATACCTATATCATCCACTTCCTCTCCCTAGTGTCTTACTCCTGCACAAAGCCTCAGGCCTGTTTGTCAACTGCTGAGGGCTCAGCATCCTGTGGTACCAGACTGTATCCAGTGTTTCCTCCCACAGTCCATCAAAGATATGAATTAACAACGCCTCACAAATATAAGGGACTAAAGCATGCTGATGGCATAACTCCATTTTCCAATGTTTGTTGCTTTTCACCTAAGGTATATCTCCTGGAGTCCATCAGGTTATAGCTACTGCTCAAAAGCTGCTGCATTTTTGCTGTTCTCATATACCCATGCCTTGCCCACAGACCTGGTCTTGTTGGTTGTCCATAGCAGTAGCCAGGAGAAATTCAACGGGCAAGGATGCTTGCTTTAAGCAAAAGTTCTTTGGGCTGGGTGTCCCGGCTCCTTTAAAAAGGAGAGAAAACTGTTAGGGAGAGTGTCTGCTTGGTGTTCTTTCTAGGTGCCTTTGTTCTGCTGCCATGCACTGAAAATTGTTCTTAGTTTCATGTTCTTTGTGTCCTGGAATGAATGAAAGCAAGCCTGCAGTGCCTGTAATCACCCCCAGTCTAATTGGCCGTACCCTCAGTTTCACTTGCAGGTAGCTGACAACCACATATACTAAGTTTTACCTAAAATGCACATCTTCACATTTTTTCTGGCAATCTCCACTGCATTTTTGAAAAATACCAGTTTCTATCTTCAGTGACAGAACTAAGAGAGCAGCACTTCCCAAACAGTGTTATCAGCATACAATGGAGTTCTCAGCCAGTTTCCAGAATAGAGTTTGCCACATTTGCTTTGACCTTGTTTTGCTGTTTAAGAATAGCATGTTGACCATTATTTGAAGGGATAGAATGAAGTACTTTTGAAGTAATTGGTCTGCACAGGACATCAAAAAAGCCATTTAGGAAACAGACAGGGCTTTACTTGTTTCCACATCTGTCCAGAAACAAGCTTACCCTTGCTGGGTCATACCGCCATCCTTGACCCATTGAGCATGAGGAATTCAGCTACCTGACCAGTATGTTACTAAGCACAAAAACATTTATGGCAGTGCCTTCTATTTCTGTTGGCCAACAGGTAACTACAGCAAGTAACCAACACTCTCTATTGCTACCTTAACTGTGGTAGTGGTGGCTTAAATTTATATGTTTTGATTTCATAAGGTTTCAAGCAATACTGAAAGGTTGCATCACCATAAGCTGTGACCGTGTCTATTTAGTGATACTTTATTGTAAGTATGTAAAGAAAATACTCTTCAGTTTATTGCTTTGAATTAATAAAATTCATATTTGTTCTAAGATTCTAGATGCTCTTGGAAAACAGTAATCCAGCTTTAGAAACCATAATGGTTTGAAAAATGATGTTCATAGGTTCATTTGTCACTGCCAGAGACAACTCGGCCCATTAAAATCATGTCCATACCTGTCAAAGACAGGAATGAGTTGAGTGAGATTCTGAAACATCGCGAACAGTGAGTGTGCTGCGCTCTGACTACTATTAGAGAAATAAAACACCTCTTTCAAAAGGCAAAGACAATAACAGGAGAGAGGCTGTAGACAGTCTGGTATATCTGAGAAAACTCAAAGCAAGGAATAGGTTGCCTAAACTATTTTTAAATACATATACTACTATGCTGTTTTACACTACTATGCTATTTCCATAGGCAAATGTCTTTCAAGGATACTTAGATAAAGATGATCCTGTTATGAAGCAGAGGGAAAAAAATACAAATCCAGCTATCTCCCACCTCTCCTGGGGAACACTCTGGTGTTACCACCATCAGCTCCTTGTGTGTTCGCTCTACCAGCCTCAACACTCCTTATTCCCTGCTCTGCCTGCCTCTATTATTCCTATCTTCTCTCTGAGTTCATGCATCCTCAGCCTCATATCCAACCTGCGGACCATGTCTCTGTGTCCTCCTGAAGGCCTGCAGCTTCCTCCTTACACAAAGCCTTAAAACTGATGTAGAACTAAGGAAGAGGGATGTGTGGGGTGGGGGGGAAGAGCTGATGCTGAGGCCTCATTGGTATGGAAGAGATACCATATTGCTTCAACTTGGGGGTTTTTGAGATTGTTTTGGTTGGTTGGTCTTTTTCTCTGCTTTTTTTTTTGTTGTTATTGTTCTTTCAGACTGTCCCTTTATTTTCTCTGGTAGCACTGCCTTCCTCTGACAGTACAGTCACGGGTACACAGCCCAAGCTAACGAGGCAAGAACAGCCTTTTACTTTGTGCTCTGTTGCATGTCTCAGTTTTAACACTGGTGCTCCTCACTAGGAAGAACTGATGGCCTAGGCAATCTCTCAATAACCCTTCCAGCCATATTTCCATTATTCTGTTCTCCTGAGATTTAATAACAATAAGCTAGATAACAACTGAAACAGAGGCTGAAAGGAAAGAAAACTCCTTAAAATAAGGGGCCTAGGGGGTGGGAATTAAAAAAAGGAAGAGGAAGAAAATCTTTATAATAAAGATACACAGTAGCCCAAACATTCAAATATGGCTGTTGAAAGTTTGCCTACAATCCTGATTTTTTTAAGTGCTAAGTACTTACATCTGCTATTAATTATTACCTTAGTACTTACAAGTCCCATCACTGAATTAACTGCTCTGAAAAGCAAGACTCATTTTTTCCTTCCAGTTCATGAAGTGACTGATGTGGAGGCAGGTGTTTAATTTTAGGCACAGACTTGAAAAATTCAAGTGATCAGTTTCAGGGTTAGTTCCCAGATAGATTTACTATAGCTAGACCAAAAAACCATGAACCATCTGCTTTATGTTTTAGTAGGAAAGCAGACAGGTAAGATAAAACTGGTTTAATGAACTACTGAAAAGCTCTCACTGTGCAAAAACACCGGACTCTGGAACATCTCCCAGGTAACAGTAATCTTGGCCTTAAATAACAGGGACTCACTCTAGTCTTTCATAGTAACCTGAGGCACTTTTTATCATTTAAGTATCACATATCTATGCTCACATGTGTATGTGAGCCTGGGCACAATCAGGAAAAGCTGCGACCACTGAATTCCCATTGAGCAATACTGTGGCTCCAGCCCCCTGCCCCTGATTGCTTAATAGGAAGAGTAGTGGTTGCTCTTACTTTGGACTATACGCCAGATCTGTGCTACTAGAATACTCTCTCCTAAAAACCTTACCCTAGCCTTGTATTTAAGCATTTCTTGTATCCCCTCTAGTTCCAAAAATCTGACACATCCTTCTGACACATCCAGATCTTCTCCCTCCTAGAAACAGGCTTCTAATGCTTTGAGACACAGATTAACATGGCAAAGTTAAACAAGAATGGTGCATCTTGCACACTGCAGTGCTGTGTTAATAATAAATATTAATTTACATCCCCTCAATAGGGAAAACTCTTACAGATCCAGCAGCCTTGATGCATCTGAGTGTGAAACCACCTGAATCTCTTCATGGTAGTGCAATTCCCTAGGGACTGGCCCAATCTAGGAGAAAGTTACCAGGTTTGGAATAGAAAATAAGCTTTTTATTCAGATATAGCTTTATGCTCTGCTGCAGGGTGCCTGGCCTGTGTGCTCAGCAAATGAAAGGTGGAGTCCTGGTGCCTTTGCCTGTGCCCCATGGGAGAACACTCTGACCAAAGAAACTCCTCTTGTGGAGCTCCTGTCACTGACCAGCTGATCCCAAAGTGCAAAGGAAGGCTTTGGATGGGGTTAAATGCCAACTAGGAAAGCTTACGAATCTTTTCAATAGTGGTATTTTAAAAGAAAAAAAACAAACAAGGGACATGATGATAAAATAGCACTGACACAGGGAAGAAGCATGTTTAACTCTTAACTTTGAAGGGAACTTTTTTTTTAACCCTCTTGAGGGAATTCTTTGCTTTTTCCATCTGGTTTAATAAAACTGATCACAGAGAACTAATTTCTGCTAGGTAAATAGCAACCGGTACATCAATTTCTTGTCAGCAGCTCCAGTTTCAACAGTTTCAGTCTTTCATTCAAATGTGTGAATGCTCTGCTTAAATTGCACATTTCTCATTTAGCGTACCTAGAAAATATGTACTGTCACTCCTTCAATCTCTGAAAAGAGTTTGGCTGTGCTGTGGTTTGCATAAAGCAGCACTAGAGAGGATCATTCAAGCAGATAAGAAGAGACATTAGAACACACACAGGTAGAGCTTGGGAGAATTTTAAAAAGCCCTCTGCCTACAATTCCATGTAGCAAATGAGGCATCCAAAAGCATAAGTTCTAAATCAGCTCACCAAATCCATCCGATTTCTTGCAAAGGTTAAAGGCTAACTACTTGTGTTAAAAAATATATATATATATATATTGCACAGGCTCAAGGAGTTTAAAAAGATAAAAGGTACCTCCTAAAAAAAGCCCAATTTGGAAGTCTTAGACTTAGTAATGAATTAATGCAAATCTTCAGAAAATTCTACCTTGCCGGCTAATTCCTGGAAGTAACCTTTTTTTTTGTCTCTGACTGCTCCGTTCTATTGACAGGAGGAAACTAGGATGTCATTTACTTAACCTAGCTAAGATTTCTTGTTTGTAATTCCAGTGGTGCCATTTCTTCTCCCTTCCAGCCTAGGAGCCCTGTGATTTATGTGTTCTCACCAGTGGCTGCTCTGGGGATTCCAGACCTCCTTGCGTACCATGCTGACATTTTGCAATCAGCCCTTAGTGTAGCCCAAGAACAAATTACAAGACATAATATCTCTTGGATAAAACTAGGGATTTTTAAAAAATTCCAAGTAAGGGTTTGTTTGGGTGGGTTTTTTTGTCCCACCAGAAAATGCCTGTTTGCTGAAATTTCATCTTTACACAGTAGTACTCAATTTTGGAAAAATATGTAGACTGCACTACAAAAATTCTGTTTTCAAAACAGTGACTCAAAGTAAGTCAAATTTAAAATCTCACTAAGACTATTGTTAAAATTAGTTTCTCCATAATGACACTCTTTTGGGAAGGCATTTCACAAACAAGTTTTTTTCCCCCAAATTATTCATTCTTATTTTTGCTTTGAGACAAGACAGACTTTAAAGACATGAAACTTCCTACAAAATGGAAATTTTTTTTTTCACTTTCAGAACAAAGTTAGTTTTTAAAAGGATGGGTTATTAGCCTGCCCTTGTTCTTCTTTCATATGTAGAGCCTGTACATGTATGCACATTATAGATGCACCACGATCCAAAGCCTGGAAGCTGGAGACTTTCTTACCTTAGCAGTATCAACAGCTTATCTGAAGCCATGGTTCATTAAGCACGGAGTTTGTGATCATATAAACAGGAGTAGCAGTTAAGAGGTGAACGTAATTACACACATCACCATGACACAAAACTCCCAGTGCATGTCATCTTCCTTCAAGTGTTTTTTCTACATGTACATTTATTCTGTGTCTGATTTCAAGCAGTACCCCAGTATTTATCTACAGGATGACAGAGCTCCTGGGAAGAACAAAGACTGAAGATCTGACAATCTGACCTCCCAGAAGCTGTATCACTGCAAAGTTTCAGCAAGAGCACTCATGTAATAGAAGTGTGAGTAGAGCTCACATGGTAGCTATGGGTGCCATCAGTGATGCTTCTGTTCTGGCTGAGTGAGCAGGATGCTCCTTCCCAGCTATCTCATAATACCTTTTCACACAATTGGTCATCCAGGGAGAAACCCTCCATGTTGGAACAGATGGTTTCTTAACCAGTTGGTAACAAACTCAAAAATATGAGTCCTCCTAAAGAGTCTTGCACTGCTAGTACAAACCAGACAAAGCAACCCTCATGTTTCAAGCAGGCAAATTAGTCATAGATGGAGATGTGCAGCTCAAAAAACAAATGAAAATGCAGGCAGGTCAGTAGTTTCACTTAGGAGAAACTCTTGACACTATGTTTAGTAAGAATTCAGAATTATTCCTGACTCCGATTTTGTCCTTACAAAAGGTTTCAGAGAATGTACGAATTATTTTTACTTTCCCAGATAATAGCTATCCAGAAAGACCTTTTCATGGACAAACAAAAAAGGAAAATGCTTCTATAGATTCAAACATTCTTACCACTGATAACATTAATACCAAGTTCAATGTCATTCCAGAAGCATATGGGAGGAGGGGAAAGGGGAAGGCTAACTACAGCATTCAAAGTCTTGTCAGTAGTAGGCAGGAATAATTTTTTTTTAAATCTATTTGAGGATGCTGGGCAGAAACAGTTGCCAATTAGTTACCAAACTAATAAAGGAACCTATGTTTTGCAAATTAAGTTAGTAATTTGGAACTACCATGGATTCACTGTACCATTCTGTAAAGCTTGATTGTTTAGCCAGATGGCTTAGTCCTCCTAGTGGATTGCTAACTGCTGCTAACAATAGAGATAATAAGCCTTAAAAACCCCTAAGGTATTCTAACCTGGGAGTCAACAACACCTATGCAGGGAAATAAAAAAACCCCATGAGATCTAAACAATAAAAGCTAGACATTTTCTCTGTCCTCTCTGCATAGAGAGTTTCATTTGTGTCAATAGGAA
Source organism: Coracias cyanogaster (assembly GCA_033124195.1). Classification (NCBI taxonomy): domain Eukaryota; kingdom Metazoa; phylum Chordata; class Aves; order Coraciiformes; family Coraciidae; genus Coracias; species Coracias cyanogaster. Next base: position 12,072 of record JAVSBS010027742.1, read on the forward strand.
GGACCTTAGAAAAAGGTAAAGTGTTTTTTCTTTCTGAATGAATGATGTTTGCTATTTCTGCAATGGCAGACTAGGGTGCAGTGCCTTGTCATTCTTGGACAGTTCAATGGCACTAATCTCGCTAGGAAAGACTGCAGCAATTGTGCTTATTAGGAGATGAAATTCCTCCATTGCAAGGAATACAATACTGGTAGTCAACTGGAAAAGCAGCCAGAAGATACTATCACTTACCAAACCCACACTGGAAGGCTTTTTGCTAATGAGGCTATGTATTATTAGCATTGTGGTGCAGGACACAGCAAAGGGTTTATCATCAATAAAAGTTCTTTTAGTAACAGTAATTTGGTGTGCAGGTGCTGTTGTGCTGGTTCAGCCATCATCATTTTACGCTGCCGTCAGTTGCCTGATCACACAGGCCAACATTGAACTCAGCAACATCCCCTCAGGAGTCTTCTTTCAGACAGTCCTGCCATAGGTTCCCATGGGCCCAGCTCCCCACTGTGGTGCTTACATCACCTGCTGGACACAACAGACAGAGCTGGCTTCCTCAGTGGTCCTTCACATGGAAGAACACCACTGAGAGAGCTCAGCAAGGTGTGACCAACCCCAACAGAAGCCACACCCAACAGGAAGCTCTTCTAACTAATCGTCTCCTGGCTAATATAATCCTGGCCTCACCCACCACCCCAGCCACAACCAGCTGGGTGAGGGTGGAGCCACAGAGACACAGGTGGGCCAGGTTCTGCCTCTGGAACACGAAGCCAGCAGAAACAACAAAGCATTCTGCTAGGTTGTGCCTCATCCACAGGTCAACTCCAACTTGGGGCCCACAACTCAGGCCCCAGCACTTCAGGTGCCCAAGCAGCCCCAAGAATCAATGGAAAAATCAGATTCAACTTTTTAATAGCCAAAATTAAAATCTCTGAAAAACTTATTTTTCTATAATATTCTTCATTTGTATGGAACAAAGAACTACTGAATGTACAGATGTGTGGATAGGGAAAGGGCTGGGGGTTTTAATTTTCCAAAATTCCTAGCTAAGAAGTACATGGTGTTATGAAAGTATGTAAAGATCTCTAAAAGACTGGACTGAACCATTCTTAAGAAAGATAAAATATGGGTATGAGTCTGATGACAGACAAATTTTGGCAGCTGTCACAAACCTAGGCAAAGCTCTTTTAACACTGTCATAGCTGACATCACTACATACATCTTGTTGCACTTACCAAGCCCAAATCATATCAACATTAGCATAAACGCTGCTAGCTTTGAATAATGTGTTACCGACTGTTCTAGCTACTGAGCAGAGAGAAAAATGGAAGTCCCTACAAGGGTCCTTACAGTTCTGAATCAATCCTATAGTGAGGATAGGCACAAAAGCCTAATCTTTTCAGACACAAAAATTGATTTGGGTCCTTTAGTCTTTAGTTTCAACCTGAGCATCTGGAACTCCCTCAAGTTGATTTAGAGACTGAGGTGCTCATGTCTTCGGGACGTGGTTGCACTAGTAAATGTCTCTTCAGAATTAAGAATGACTTCTTCCAGATAAGGCTGTGTCTTTTTAACTCCTCTGTCACATGCTGTTGCCAGGAATAAAGGATTGATTCAAAACCTAGGTGCTCTTAATAAAATTACAGAACAAAACTAGCTTGAATACACACCAGAAATCCAAGGGGGAAAAAAACCTCACTTGCTCTGGGCACTTCAATAGGCAATACTCTCACGCTACAACACAAAACTTGAGTGTCAAACATAACTAATTGCTACAGACATTGATTTCTTAAACATAGCACTACCTAGGAAAACAGAAACAGCAAGTACAGAGCACACAAAGTAAAGCTCATTTTCACACAGCTCTTAGAACAATGGTCTTTCGATTTACTTTCTCCACCTATCTTTCTACTAAAATAACCTAGTGGGAAAATACCTTTTCTTTCTCACTTCTTTCTTTGCAGTGTATCCAGTTATGGCTTGCACCACTTAAACAGTTCCAGTGGCCAGTGATGCCCACCAGCAGCGCTGACTTGTAGGGGAAATGCTACCTGTCTTCTATGGCAGAGCCTCATTCAAGCTTGAGGCCATAAAATGACATGCCATTTCTGCACTCTTTCCTCCAGTCCTAACATTGCCTTTCGTATCATCCAGTAACGTGGTTGCCCACCACAGAAGTCCTTTTTGTAGCTCTTCTACTGTTCATGAAAAGTCAGTTCCCTTTGCAATGAAATATCTTGTATTCAGCTGTAAAGATATCCTAAGAGAGCTCTGTAATCTCTCACCAGCATCCTGGATTCGGGATGTCAAATCTCACTGAACCATGAAGGCAGCTTAATAGCAATCTAGATTCTGCAAAAAAACCTGCTCACATAAAAGAAACTAGCAAAAGTAAATGGACTGCTTTTCCTCACTCAGGATGTAGTAAGTTCCTTTATAGTCATATTAAAAAATTCATGTGAAGTTCAGGCACAATAATTAGGAAAAGTGATGCAAACTAGTCTCTTTCTCCAATTTTTTAGTGGTCATGGTAGAGAAAAAATCACTTCTGATTCTTAGGGCAAAGGACTACAACCATGTTGTGCAATACAAGGGTGACTATGCAAGAAAAAGCATCTCTTCCCAAGAGACAAATTTTAAGCCCTATTTATAATACATTGAGGTTATAAATAAACCATCAAGAAAAAAAAATAATTTAAATGTATCTGAATAAATATTTTGCTGCTTCTGTGGCAAAAGAACTCTCAAGAAAAAAAGAAATGCCTCATAACAGTCAAACATTCATAGACATAAATCAGTAGCTTGTGCAGCAGGTCACACTCTGAGTTTCTTAACTTTTGGGCCTCCAGAAAGATTGTTTTCTCTTTGCCAGCCAGTTCTTTGATGTGCTTATCATGCATTTAAAGCTATTTATGGAAGGGTATATAATCCTGTCTAAACCGAATTAAAATAATAAATCCACTAGCATCTACTATATTAAATCACATACTCAACGAGGAAACACTTCTGGAACACCAAACCTACCCATTAACAATCGTAGCAGGGGAAAAAAGGCTAGGGTAGGATCCCAGACAAGTTCTCTTTCTCTCTCTCTCATTTTTGTGAGTGAGAGAATTTAACAAGCAACCATTTTCCAGCAGTTGACCGTGAAATGGATCATGTTTTATTTATTCTGCACAATGGCAAATCACAGCAAAGTGTAGCCTTGGGATTAATCAGTGGGCTTTTATCACTGGGGCACCAGTTGGACTTTGGTTCCTCTCAGAGTGCCTACAAATCACTCTGATTAGATGCCTGCCTGAGACATAGATCATTTGACTGTGCCAGCCTCAGGCATAATAACTAGAAGACTGTATAAAGGGGATGAGCTTCCACAGAGTGGGTCACTAGGGCTTGATATAAGGGTGAAAATTAGTGTGTCTGAAAGAAGGTTAGTGAGTAACAGCCAGCTGTGCTGTGAAAGTCTAATCTAGAAAAGAAAGACTTACAGAGCCTTGAAACACCGAGCTGCCTGGATTCCTGGATAAAGGTCTGGCACGATTACAGCTGAGTGGTAGTGCTGGGGGTCATGCAAGTTGCAGCTTTACCACCTCCCCTCTGCAGAAGAAAAGGAGCTACTATGGAGAAGAATCAAAAGCCAGCACAAGCATAACAGGAAAATTTATATTGGTTAGGATTATTTGTAATTGATGTCATGATGTCCGCTTTCTTGTAGATGGCAGGCAGAAGCACCTGGCCTAATGAAAGTACCCTGGAAATGTTCAAGCCTACAATGTCTGTGATATGTCAGCAACTTGTCTTTTCTGAAAATATTGGCAGAGGAGGACCTTAATATTTAGCAATCCTGGAAAGAAGATGTGTATTTTCTGGTCCCATTAAAATGTACCCAAAGTTGGCCCAATTCAAACACACAAAACAACTGGTTTTAGATATACTGAAGCTCTTACTATAGAATTTAGGTTTTTCTATGTTCCATTTACACTCCCCCTCCACTGATGTTAATGTGGCAGGTTCAAGTCGGAGTTGCTTTATTTTCCAACTTCCAAATGCAGATGCTCATCTACACTACCTGCAGAACAGGTGTCCCTGCTGTGGTGCTGTATGGCTCTCCATCGAGACTCTCCACACAGACTAACAGTTTGCTGCTGCTACTGCCTGGAAAAGCGATACTAGTTGCAGTCCAAAAGTAACTGCATCATTACAATAAAACAAAGGCTGTAAATCTAGCACCGAAGCTTTGGACTGAAATCCTACATAGCACGTTGTTTGTTGTAATGGTTCACTAAAATAGTGTGTACTTAATTATTTGGAAAGTGCTTCATTTATTTGGCACATGATGCATAAATTTGCAGAGTCCATTCCTGGCATTTAGAATTCCTGTGTTCCTGACTGTGCTGTATATGTTTTCCCTGCTTATGCACACAGTTCCTATACTGTCTATGAATTAAAAAAATATTTTGGACTCAGCCTGGGTATGACGTACATATAAACGCAAACCATTCTCATTTGGAAAAGTGTTACAGCAATATTACTTATTACCTCCTGTATGAGCATGATGGATGTGTTTTCTCTTCACACATTATCCATTTGATTCCTTTAGCCTCTTGTCAATACCCATATTCACAGTGGCTCTTTCTGTTCAGTGAGCAGAAAGAAAAAGTATTTTTCTTTGAAGCTGATGTGAACACTGCTCAATGAATCATTCAGCAAGTACTACTGCAGCTCAGTCATCCTACAGGCCATATTAGACCTAGGATCCTTGAATCTATAGCCAAAATGAGCCTTAGTACAGAGTGTCTTCTGTAGTTAAGATAAGCAGTAGCTTGCAAAGTATTAGGGGAAAATCCTATACTCTGATCTGAGGTATATTATAATAGGATCTACTTAATATTCAATAGAGCGCTTTCAACATGCTTCCATTTTAAATACAGTTAAATGTATCGCAATCTCATATTTATCTCTCTGGAGAGCCTGAGAATATTTTCTCCATTGTACTGCAAATGGAAAAGAATACTCCAGAGTCCTGACACATTCCTTTGGAGATTTTCAGTGCTTTAAATCAAAGCACCAAAACAAGAGTGTATTGTAGCAACCCAGAGGGAAGCATCATCTCCAATATCCTGATTCTTTGCAGCTGCTCATTCAGCATGGAGAAAACTTTGTTATTAACAGTAACAAAGCTATCGAATAGGGCCTTCCTTTGGAAGAAAGGCCATCTATATGTCCTCATTGCATATTCTTTACATGTAAGGTATCCATAAAAATGTGGGGGAATTTATATCCAGATGCATTCCTACTCATGTATTCTCACCTGTCATATGTACAAAGTTTTCATTACAGGAAATAAAGGTGTGTAAGGTGAGAAAGGCCATGAAGTTGAAGAGTCAGGAGTTCAGAAGAGGCAAAAGTCTCAATTCAGCTCCACAATACAGAGAGGTTATGATATAGTTATTAATTACATGCATACAATGTTTCAGTTGGACTCCTGTCTCTTTCAGCACTCAGGATAGACAGAGCTCAGAGAGGGAGTTACTATAACCTCTTAGTTCTGCTCACAAAACATTGGCCCTTGGCCTTATTAAATGCACAACAGACTTTCCTAATCTGACAACAGAGTTGCTAATTTTCTCCTTGTTTCTACAGTATTCTCCTGTGATCACTTCAGCTATTGCGGTCCATTTTGTTATTGTCCCCATTTTTCAGACAGGGGGACCAAGGTACACTGGAAGCAAAAACCACAAAAATTCATGGCCCAAATGGAAACGTGAAATTTGATTTATCAGATTATACAGCCTTTTAAAGCACTTTGTATTTCAAAGCTAAGCTCGATTAGACATCAGCTATGGTTGTGAGAGCTCAGCACATTTACAGCACTGAGATCAGTTTGTAGAAACTAAGACCTACAATAAGTGACTACTTGAAAAAAATTAGGAAACTACTGCAGGTTATTTTGTCGCAGATGCAGGAATAGACAATAAGGGATAAGAATGGCATTTATTTGCTTTAACTGTGACACCATTCTCCTAACAAACCCCTCATCCTTTCATCACATTTTCAGTTCTGCAACAATGAACTTTACAACTTCCATTCCATATACTTAATAAGGCTGGAGCCTTTTGGAGGAAAAAGCAGGTAATAAAATAGCGCATTATAGTGTTTATGCACATGAATATCAATTTAAGATTGCAGAGAAAACTGTCTGCGGTATTTCTTCACTTTTGACTGCCTAACTTTTGCAATATTTGCATTGTTTTAATGTATGAAATTACACTTAAAAGTGCCTGGGCTTTTAATGTAAATTTCTGAAGACAGAATCATACATAGCAGTGAGAGCTCTAGATACGGTTCAGTACAAGCTGCTGCCACTTGAATTACCGAAGCCACAGAGGTAGCAGGACATTATTCCTCAGGAGGACCAAGTAGTAAAGGTGTTTGGAACACAGACCTTTAAAAGTAGCTTTCGCAGCCATTTAATAGTAGTAGAGGATGTTAAAATAAAGAATTCTTCAGCATTTTCCAGATGTCTCAGGTTTTAGGGGAAGTACGCTCTTGAGTATTAATTTCTTCTGTACTTGTTAGTCTTTCCTTCACCTTTGTTATGAGTCCTGGTATATGCAAGGAGCAAATGCAGGAGAAGTTCCAATCAATCAGTGTAATCCTGGAACTGCACGTATTCAGGGACATTAGGGGCAGATTGAATTTATGCCAATTTTAGCTTGAGTGGTAAGCATTTCATAAACCCCAAAATGCTAGAATATAGATCATTTTACGGAAAACATAATCCCAGATTTTTACAGCAGTGCTACCTATAACAGATTAAACATACTACCTAATCTAGAAAAACTAAGAAATCAAATTTAGGAAAAGAGAGAGGTGTGTTTTGATGTACCCCAAACTTAGTTACTTTGGGATTTCATCAGACGTGACATGAGGTACATTTGCTTGCCATCCAAGTGGTTTCATTCTGTTTCTGGAGTAGCACTGTATTTTAGAAGAAAACCTAGGCACCAATAACGAAGAACCTTGCAGAAGATATTAAAAAAAAAAAATAATAAGAGAGAGAGAAAGAAAGTGAAATAGGACAAACCTTCTTCTGATAAAACATCCATATCAGAATCAGTCCAAAAGTTCTGCAGTTTATTCACTGCTGTTTATGATAAATTTGTCAAGGCTATAAACATTCTTAATCTGTGTGAACAAATGACTCTTCAGGTACATGTCTAGGTTGCATGAAAAATATGGATGGTGCCAACAACTCTGGTACTCAGAAAAACATCCTATTTGATTATCACAATTTAACTGAAATCAGAATAAAGCGGATATATGGTATCTTGTTAGAATATAATTCAAATGCTTCTGTTCAGAAATGCATTCAACTTCACATAATGAGACACGTGTTTTCTAATAAAACCATACATCTCATGCAGAAAACAATCCACTTCTACTTCCATGCACATAAAACATCCATCTTAACAGTTGGAGAATGCTGCCAGGCAGCGATGTGGGCCATAAGGAGCTTAGCAGTTGCATTCCTTCCCTGCCTCTCCTCTGCAAATACACTTGGACCCAGTTAAGCAAAGGAAAACAGAACTGGATTGTAAGACAAGACATGAGGCAGTAAGTTATTCCTGATGTAGAAGCATGTCTTTAACAAATGGAAAATAGTGGTATGATACTTGATACAATTTTATTTTCTTAAGTTATGGAAGCATCCAGAGCAGGATTAAAGGAAAATCACAAGCATGTGATGCTAGCCCTCATCCCCAACTGACAGCAATGGGGAAATTACCCATTCCACTCAAAGGTACCAAGGTACTTCGCCATGCATTGATATGTTCCCTGAGGTCTGGATTCTGCACATAATGTGTATTTTGGATGGAGTCACAATCCCAAACTCACCAGGAGCACTCTCTTATGGTGGCAAAATATATCCCACCAGTATGCTCCTGATGAGTCAAATGCTTCTTGCTGACTTAGAGTATGTTGCTCCACTGTGCAGGGGCTGTTCCCACCCCACACCAGTTTGCTCTACAGCACCCCCAGGAATGAGCTGAAGCAGGAAGGGCTGCTCTGCTTGAAGCAGTTGATCAGTATGAGCTGCTCCCACCCTGGTACAAGTGAGCAGCTCCCATGACTCCTGTAGCACTTGGAGAGCCACCTCCTGCAAGGGAAGAGTGGTGGAATGAAGCTTTTCAGGATAAAAGAGCGGTGGCCTGGTGTACAGCCTCCCATGCCCCACTTCAAACGCTACTTACAGCCAAGTTCAGCTGGCCCTGAATCTTGTTCTCTCTCCAGATGGTGATTAGTGCCCACACATTGGTCTCAAGCCATAAGGCAGCATGTTCACAGGAAGGCCTGTAGTGAGATGTTAGCAGTTGAAAAGAAGCAGAGCCAATCACTGCAGAAGGAGCAGACAGCTGAGAGAACAGCATGAAGCTGTGCTCCATGGTCTGAGCAGTGCTGCCTGTACAATTAAGCAGCTTCCAACAAATCTGACCTCTGTTCAACCGACTGCAGAAAACAGACAAAAAGAATCCTCCCCAGGAAGGGCTGCTCTGTTCTGCTACAACAATGCAGAAATTGGTTCTACCTTAGGGGTTGTTCCACCACTGAAACCTGTTCACCTTTATAAAGCACTTCACAGTAGTTTTAACTCTAAATCTAACCCAAATGGCAAGGTGATTATTATTAGAACGACCCTCCATGGATAAATATAATGTGTAAAAAGAACCGATCATGGTCAGGACACTGGACTGGCTAATAAATAGTCCATGCTGGTATCACAGGAAATGCAGACAGAGCTGTAGGTTTAAACACAAAGGTTTATAAGTGCTCTGATCACATTCCAAAGGACTTCATCCATCTCCCTCAACACCACTTTCACTTCAACACTTACTAGCTCTATTCTTCAGGTGGAATATAGTTGACATAATGATACTATTCATGACATTTCTTATTAATCCAATTAATTTTAAATTAAGTGCAAGGCCAAAATCTTGAATTCAACCTGCAACTCAATAGAAGCAATATTAAAAGAGAAATTAATGCAGCATGGAATTTTGCCAGTTTGCATCATGGAAAAGGCAATGCATGGCATGTTGGACTTACCATATCTTCTGTAAGCTTTGAAGCCCCTTGTCATGAATATGAAAATTACCATGACTTCAAAAATAAGAAAAGTAAATAGAGAAGATCATTTCAGAAAAAAAGAAGAACAGACTTGAAAAATCAACAAATCCAGGTACAGATAGTTGCCTTCAGATTGAATGTGGAAATGCTGGAAAAGCCATATGAAAGTGCTGAGTGACTTCCTTTCTCCAGCCTTATCACCTTAGCTTTTCTGGAATTCACTGTCAGTCTACTTTTCTTCAGTCAAGTGCTGATCTCAAATGTTACGGGTGACTAGCAGTACCTGCTATTTGTTCTGGATATAAAAGCAAGCTACCTTTTGTCCATCATTGCCATTTTAGTCCATATTGTGTCCAAACTGTCACTCATGCTATGACAATGAGAGAAAAGTGAAGAGACAGATGATGGTAATTACTATATACATCACTTTAGACTATCATCTGTCTCTGTTTAAACAATCGGGACTGGATTTCCATCTGTGTTCAAAGTTTATTTAGGTCTGACAGTTACACAGGTAAAAATGAAACTTCCTAATTTCTATACTTCCTAAATAATAATTCCTATGCTGTTTCTGCAGAAAACAAGACAGAGCTGCTGATAAGCCCTGCCTCCCAATGTCAGGAATATCTGAAGTTGTCTGGTGTTCTACTTAAGGACTCCATCAGCAAACAGCCCCATGCCACCTGCTATCAATAACTGGAAAGAAGTTTACAGAGCAAGGATGGTTTAGAAATTTTAAAAAGGGCTGGAATATTTTACAACCTTTAAAGTATTTTATGCCACAATTTAATATTCTTGCTTTACTTTGTACCTAAGAAAAAACAAGTGTCTCAAATAAGGTACACTTACTCTAGGAAGCCCTTGATGGGGCTATAAACTGACTAGTAACCACAGAATATACACCTCCTTATATAACGCATTCTGTTCAGTATGTGATGCATCCAGTATGATTCAGCAGAAGCTGTGCTCACTCCAGTATGCGGTATCTGTTTCTACAGATTGAGATTCCAGTTTATGCGGAGTTCATTTCAAAACACAGTTTGTGCTTTTCTGAATAAACAGGTTTGAATTAAGTCCCTAACTCAGCCTTTATAAATTCAACTATAGCACATAATAGGATTATTTACACTTTTATGAAGTGACAAGTGTCAGCTACATAAGTATTTGGAGAATTATACAGTTTGAATGCCTTCAGCTAAAAGCCAGCCTCCAGCCTCCATATTTTTATAAGATCAAAGCTGGCATTCTCTGTTTAGCCCCCATTCAGAAAGAAGATGTCAAATCTCAGCCGGAGTTTTTCTGCATTCAGAATTTAACAGCTACTGATTATCCCCTATCACAGTTAAACCTGCTGGAAACTGTTCGAAAAAATCCTCCCGTAGCTTCCTTTCCCTGTGCCTTCCTCAAAGTGCCAGGTAGGATACCAACATAACCCCCACCCTAGAAGGAAGCTCAGGCCACAGCTCCCCATAACCTCTGATTCTTATGGCTGTGATGGAGACTCCTCCAAAAATTAACACAGCAAGACGTTGTACTGGTTTCTCCAAGGATTCTCTGCACATACAAATCAAAGAGGAGAAGCAGGTGAAGTGTGACCCTATGTGTGCCTCTAAATTACTACCCTTTTTACCCCACAGATTCCAGAAACACAGTACTCCTGTTGGAGGGACTAATGGAGAATAAGGAGGAGGGCGGGCAATGAAAGGAAGTATCTTTTTATCTCCAGACTCCATGTGGAAGAGGCTCGTCTTTCTTTCTTGTGCAAGGGTAAGGAGAGGTGGTATAGTTCAATGTCTATAGCATGTAAATTTTACTCAGACAAATCTCTTGTAATGCACGTTGGGAATGAATCCTGAGGCCACTGCAACTAGAAGCCCACAATTGCAGGCAATGGTACTACAGATGTCTTATTTACAACATCAGTTTCAGACAGCACCATAAATCATGTATTTTGGTAAAACACACACACACAAAATATCCTAGAAATTTAATGTGCCATGGGAAGAGAGTAAAAGAGATTAAGGTCTCTGAAATGGCACTGGATTTTTTAGATAACATTTTGAGCAGGTCTGAAAAGGCTTATGACTCATTTTACAGAGCACTGCAAGAAATCAAATCAGCCAAACAAACCAAACCAACCCAAAAAAACCACAAAAATGAAGCAAAAAACCCCAGCCATACCACTCCCACAGCAAATTTCCTGCTGAGCCTGAGTAAGACAATGACTAAACAAAATGTCTAAACAAAAGCAGACCAACCAGGTACTTGACAATTTGGTGTCACGAGGAGCACCCATATACTCTGATTTTAGCTGCTTCTTAGCTGCAACCAGTCTAGCCAATTCAGGGGACCACAAATCAAAGGGAAACAAAACAAGGCTCAAGACAGCTACCAACTGCAACAGCTCTGTGCAGCACTGGGAAAGAAGGGAAGGGCACAGGAAAAATTCCTCCTGATCCACAGAAAAGCATCAGGAAGACCTGATGTGTAAGAGTAATATGGTATAAAGCCTCAAAAAAGCAGTTATCTAGACTCCTTTCAAGGAAGATAACCTTTCTATCCAGGAAGATAACCTCTGTCTTTGGTAGATCTAAAGGAAAACAAAGTCAGATAACCAGGGACCCACAACACAAACTGAATTCTTGTGTCAAAAATGTTTTCTTCTGGTTAGACACTTAACAAGACCTGCTTAAAACACTTGCCCTCACTGTACTATTCAGAAGACCATTCTCAATTGGCTCCAAGTCATGCTTTTTCAATAGCTGGTAGGATTTTGTCCAGAATTTTTATAATAATTGTAATAATTTTAGATGCTTGTTTTGCTATTAAATATTTTATCAGTCTTAAATGCCTTGGAACTTGAAATCTGTCTCAAATTCAATTGTAGAAGTGCAGTGAAACAATAAAATGGACTAGTATAAGTTAGACAAAATTAATTCCATCCTGGGGCTTTGGTGGCAAAATAAACCAAAGACTACCGAATCTTCTCATAAAACTGTGTTGTTACAACTCCCTACAGCTCATATATTACTCTCTGTAAAAAAAAGGTTTCTAAAAATTCCTTATGTACTTGCAAGACAGTACAGAAAGTATTGATGTCACTTCATATAGTCGTTTTAGTACTGAATATAGCGTATTGATTTTAATGTCTTGAAATAGGTAAAGTAAATGGATTTTTTCTAACCATGTATCACAGATATGTAATACACACAACAGCTGTACAAATTAATGACATGTCAGCTAAGATCTGGTTTGTATGTAGTAAAGGTTGTGATAAATATCAAAATAATGGTACTCCTGCCTTCACAAGTTGCATTAGGTAGATACTGAAAAAATATCTGTTTTGGTATAATTTTATGTACAACATCAAAATGGGGTAAAATTAGCCTATACTAATTCTGCTGCTGAAAAGATGAGCTTTTAATTTCCCCTACCTGTGTGATTCCACTGCCTACCTACTGCTGGCAACAGCATGGTTAGAATCATAGAATGTTAGGGGTTGGAAGGGACCTCTGGAGATCATCAAGTCCAACCCCCCTGCCAAGCAGGACCA
>JAVSBS010027742.1:24844-37353 GCA_033124195.1 Coracias cyanogaster
GGGTATTGAGGTGCTGGAGCATGTCCAAAGAAGAGCAACAAAGCTGGTGAAGGTCTAGGGCACAAGTCTTATGAGGAGTGGCTGAGGGAGCTAGGGTTGTTTATCCTGGAGAAAAGGAGGTTGAGGACCTTATTGCTCTCTACAGCTACCTGAAAGGAGGTTGAAGTGGATTGGGTGTAGATCTCTTCTCCCGAGCAGAAAGTGACAGGATAAGAAGAAAAAGCCTCAAGCTGCACCAGTGGGGGTTTATATTGGATATTAGGGAAATATTTATTCACAGAAAGTGCTGTCAAACACTGGAAGAGGCTGCCCAGGGCAGCGGTTGAACGACCATCGCTGGAGGTATTTAAAAGGTGTGTAAACACAGCACATAGTGACATAGTTTAGGGGTAGACTTAGTGCTATGTTTACAGTTGGACTTGATCTTAAAGGTCTTTCCTAACCTAAATGATTCTATGAAAAATGACAAGATTTTGTGGACCTTTGTATTTAATGTAGATGTTAGAAGACTTTCCAGTCAACACAATTGTAGCACTGTAACAGAAGATTTTTATGCTGCCTTGGATTTTGGAGAAAACAAGTCGTACTTGCCCCCATCAAACGTAAACATATGAATGCACATGTACAATTCACAGAAGTCACCTTCAAATTTCAGAAACTTGTCACCAAGTTTTTAGAGCCCAGGCCAAGTACAACACTGCCAATACATTTCAACTAATAAGAATACTACTTTTCTACCTGTGAGTTTAGATAAAGCTGGTGTTTTGCTTTTGATCCCACTTTCTCAGTTAATTGAAATGCCTTGAGTTACTGTCCACATCTTCAAACTACATGTTCTCCCTTAATGCCTTTTAAAATCATGGTTTAAAATATGAGTCTAAGCAATACCATAAATGCCAACCAAAAATTCAGGGAAGTAGGCCTTCACCTTCTGGAAACATTTAACCACACTAAGCCTTTCTGTAATACCTGCTGGTGTGAATCATGGCCTTACCTTCAAAAGCACTGGCTTTTGTCACTCTAGGCCTCAATCACTGCTATTATCACTGTAATTTTGTCAGAGAATTATCCAGGCAATGCAGAGTGGGCAGGAATACTCAGCACAGCAGCATAATCTTCCACATCATCCTAATACTGTCTGGTTAGGCTATACTAAAGTACATAGCTCTAAGACAGGCAGCAGTGGAAATGTAATTTATGAAGAGTTATTGCAAGTAAGAGAGCCCCTAATGAGATGAGTAATTCAGAAGTCATGATACCAATCTTATTTCTGCCATTTGTATCTTTGGCAGCTAAATGGTTTCTCCCTCTCTCCCCCCACTACTTTCCTGTGTTCAAAGGGTTAACAGCAAACCAGACTGAAGTGGCATGTTTTACCATGTCTTCTGCATGACTGATACTGCAATCGATCTGCAGCGGTTCATTTTCTCTCTGGAATCTCTGCCTACTGAGAACAAATACAAACACATGTGGAACCAATAGGAAGCAGACGAAGCGGTTTAAGAGCACGTACCAACCTATGTCAGAAAGTTCTCACTTAACAGATGGGGCAATTAATAAAACAGTCAAGTGGTATGACTGCGTCAAGGTGCCTTTAAGTGCTAACAATCGTCTTTTGTCTTACTACTGTAGTGTACAGATGGATTCCAACTGAGAATAAGCACTGCATTGTGCCCATGTTTGCTGTCATACAGTGTCACAGTATTTATAGAGTGCCAGGTGTCCAATGCCTTTTATTTTAAACCAGGAAACTGGTTCCCTCCCTTCTACTTCCCCCCTGCTCTAGCATTTCAAGTGATGAAGTGATCAGTAATCTGGGTAGAATTAAACCCTGCAAGTAAATCATCCTTTTTATCAATTTGTAAAGGAAGAATCTGCCATAAAATAATGCTAACACAATACAACCTCGGTTAATGTACATCTTTATTGTATTGATCCTATACAAGAAAGCACTTTATAGGGCAGTGCCTACCCTGCAGTATGCCTTATTATGTTGTATGTTGATTCCCAGAATTAAATAATGATTTTCACCTCTCATCTTGAGTATGAAATGTAAAACTGTCTATTTCCCATTTAAGACTTTGAGGGACTTTTCACCTAGATTGCTAATCTGGGTGTCCTGACCAAATTCCACTGTCCTCCTCTATGCCTATGTCACACCTTCATTCCTCTTTCATTCTCCTCCTTTCCCCTCTATTTCTTTCTCATTATCTTCCTTCTTAAGATTTCATACCACAGCTGGCACAGGACTGTCCTTGGATATGGATGTTTTTAGTTAAGCACAAACAATTTTGCTCACAGATACAAATGCTGCCCAGTTGCCAGGTCTTGTGCAAGCAGAGCACTAGGAGAGTGTTCAGCAAGGCTCTTGATGCGCAGGCATTCTGGTGATCTTTTGAATTTTATTGTTTTTGCATTTAAGCACTAAACGAAGGGGCGGAGTCTAGCAAAAAGGCACCATTGCAAGACACTGGGGAGTTTGAGTTCTGTGGTTGCAGTACGTAAGTATTTGATATGTCACCTTCACATTATTGCTTTGCCATACTGTGCTGCATAATTGATAATCTGTTTGTCCAGCGAGTTGTGTGTCGTTGTTATTGTTATTATATTTTTTACCTCAGGCATAAGTCAGGAAAACAGAAGACTGGTTTGTGTCTCAGGGCTGATAGGAGTTAGCATCCCTTCAGAAATATTTTGCTGATGGTAAATCTCAAAAAAAAAAAAAGAAAAAAGAAAGAAAAAAAGGTTTATTTTGATCTTTATTTCTCCTTTATTTTATATACGAAAACAGCCTGGCCTCAAACTCAATCAACTCAAGGATCAAGTTATGGCTATTATAAATGTAATGAGCCTGTCCACTTACCAAAAATTGATGGAAGTGCCCCCACCTATTTGTGAAATCATTAAATTAAATGCCATTCACAGAGAAATCTCTTCACTCTAATCGACAGCGACTACATGCAGTTTCTCCCATTGATATCTGTTCCAATTTCAAATCAATTTGCTATTGGTTTTCTTTCACGTTTTTGTTTTCCATCAGCATATATGCCAGCTAAACAGTTCACCAGGAGAAAAATCTCTTGACTACGGACAAGACTTTAAAGTAAGGCTGGAGCGCATTTGTAGGAAATCTATATTTTATCAAAAAGAACCAAAATGGCTGTAAATTCAAAGACCAATTATTTGCAATAACTAATTAGAAACGTTCATAATCTCGAATATGGAGCAAAAACTAAATCTAAGGATATGCAGCACGGTGTAAAGAAGCTTCAGACAGCCCTGACAAATACAGCTGCACTAATACTAGTAACTCCTCTAAATAGCAAGTTTGGCAAGCGTTTTCCAAGTTACTGTGACTTTACCTGTGTGGACTGAGAAAGCAGCTTGTTGCTATACTCAACAGTCTCCCATACCTGCCTACACCATTGCAGTGGGCTGCAGAGCATGCAGACAAACTGAGTTAGTCTTACTGCTGTTTCTACAATATGTCATCCTTTTTGAAACATCCACTAGCCACTTACAGTAAAAAGGAGTAACAATGCTAGAGGAATGTCTACCGTGTTAACTTCTCAGAATAAAAATGACACTATCGTTTCTTCCTGTGAGATGTTTATCATAGAATCATAGAATGTTAGGGGTTGGAAGGGAGCTCTGGAGATCATCAAGTCCAACCCCCCTGCCAAGCAGGACCATAGAATCTAGGGCAGGTTACACAGGAACACATCCAGAAGGGTCTTGAAAGCCTCCAGAGAAGGAGGCTCCACAGCTGCTCTGGGGAGCCCGTTCCAGTGCTCTGTAACCCTGACAGTAAAGAAGTTCCTCCTCATGTTGAGGTGGAACTTCCTGCGCTCTAGTTTGCATCGATTGCCTCTTGTCATTTCATCATTAAAAACTGTCCTCATTTTTAAAGGACATGACTTTTTCATGTCAGATTAAAGCCATATTCTTACAAGGGTTGCTCTAACTACATTCTTTGCTGAAATACAATGCTAGCTTGATCAGTTGGAAGATAATTCTGGGCAGGGCAGCTGTGGCATCCTCAAACAAATTAAAAAGATTTTAGAATATTATGGCCAAAAAAACTCCTATTAACAATCTGTCTTTGCATATTACTGGTAAACATTTCTCTAATTGTGATTATTGTTTATCTACCATGGAATATTTCTTTTCAATAGCTTATTTAACATGGATAACATTTTCTTCTGAGCTAAATTGTAAAGACTAAATGAACATGTTTATCCTTGCTCTCCCATTTCTGGCCTCTCTTAACCAATCACACCACTTACCATATCCAGCCCTTTCTCTTACCTCTGTACTCCAGAGACACCTGTATCATCTATTTTCTAACAGCTGCCCAAGTTTCAATATAAAACACAAGCTCAATGGACTTTTAAATTTCCATAAATCCCGGTAATCAAAGTTTATTTGAGGAAGTAAGGTAGGAAACTCAGATAATTTCAGAGGTAGACACTCATAAGCAGTATAGGATTGTACCAGTGTGTGGCCACCTTATTTCATTCATAGTCTGTTTCTCTTTCTTGCTTATTTTTATTTCCACTAGATCCCCTCAGTACTGATGTAAAACATTCAGCCAATAGATGAAACCGCAGCTACCAGGCAGTAAGAAGCTCCTTGCACCTTACTGGAAGCAGCTGATCCCAGTTACTGTCAAGGTCAAAGATGCAAAACTAAAGGGATCCAAACCTTGAAGTAAATTGACAATTTCTATGTCCCATAAGCTTGGTATCCTTCATTTACCACCAGATTCCCAGTCTCCACAAGTCAGCTCATGAGCACACAGGGAGACCTTTCTTGCCCTGTGTAAGCACCTGCCTTTCTTCATTAGTATCAGGGTCGGCATCTTGTTAAGAAAGAAGTGTTACATCTATCGCTTGGAACAGCAGAAGCTCCACTTACACTCTTATTTCCAGATTATTGTAGTAAAGTATCATTTAAGAAAAGAGAAAATTATCTTACTTCTATGAAATCACATCCATTAATCCAAGCTTTTGTAAAATGCTAAATATGTTTTGTACTTAGACATCTCTTTCTTGCCAAAAACATGGTGGCTGAGAATACACACTAGTCAGCATTAAACTAAGTATTTTTAAATGTTAACCCTACAGGGTAGTGTCAAATTACAACTGGCCAAAGACCATGTGTTTGGGCCAGAAGAAAAGAAAAATTATAGTTATGTTAATAGGAGTCACATTTTTGAAGGCCACACTAATTCCAGTGCAAAGAAAATCTACAGAGTTAACATTCTAATCTAGTGCCCCATTACCTCACCTTCCTGCTTCCTTTAAGTGCGTAAAGCTTGGCCAGTTTTTGAAAATAACTATTTATGCAGCTATCCGTGGGCTCTTTTCTCTCCTCTTACTGCTTGTTAAAGGAAGCAAAACATACTTAAATTAACTTCTGTTGCAACTACAGCTGAATCAGTGAAATTACACCAGGGATTAATTTGCTTAAGCATGTGCAACCATGTTCTTGAACTGAGCTCTCTGGTCTGCTCAGATAAACTTTTGCAGGGTAACTGTCATGTATATTATCATGTACATGAAGAACTCCCTTGGCTACAGAAATCAGAGCTCATTCACCAAGGGAAACACAAGGCATTCCCTTGGCAAAAGCTTTTCTGCAGTGACATTATATAACAGGTTGGCATCAACTCATTATAGGCATCAGCTCCCCTAAGATAAACAATCAGAAATATTTCAGAAATTCAAATACTTAAATAAACAAGAAAAAGGCAATGATCCAAGTATGCCAACTGTGAGACACAAGGGACAGACGGAGAATAGACCTTTTCAGGTGGAGATCTGTTTATGGAAACATTAGGAATACCTACATCATAAAAATGAAACTAGAATCCAGAAAGGAAGGATAAAGTATTAAAGAGTGGATATAATACGTGCAAGATACTTCTTTGTTTGAAATACAGATTTTTAACTTGTCAATTGTATCAACATGCAAGAAACAGCTTTCCTATAAAAACCACCCAGGTGGATTATGTTAGCATTGCTGGCATATAGCAAAATGAGCAGTGATTCCCACAACTGCTGGCATATAGAAGAATTCCTAGCCTCAGGGCTGATGTGTTCAGTCCTTTCAGTGCTAAGTGACAGTAATGTATAAGAGTTACATACTTATATTCATTAGCATACAAATACCAGGAATTAACTAACTGATTTGAAAACATGTTTTGATGGTAGGAAACCAGCACAGTTGGATCTTGGAACCAAGGTCTGCCCTTGCACATAGGAAGCTGAATAGTGATGACTAAGCAAGAAGTCATCATACAAGAAAGACTAAAAAAAATTAAAAAAAGAAAAAAAAAAAAAGAAATAAAATCCACTGCCTAAAGAGTTAGATGGCAACTTACAGGTCTCAATGCTTCCCACAGTGCCATGTTCACAAAGTTTATTTTGCATTCTCTCACAAGTCTCTTTCATTACATCTCCTTTCAAAATTCATTTCTTTAAAAAGACTTATGCATGAACTGTTCTTGTTAAACAGTTTAACGCTCCAATTAAAACAGTATGAATAAAAGAACATTTTGTAACTCAATGTGACTGAAATCCCAGATGACTGTGTGATCTTAAGTTTTGGTTCTTGTCTTTTTTTTTTTAATAATTCTTTTTTCTTTTCCGCAATCTCTTCTTGTTTTCATCTTAATTAAAAACCCAATCTGCCAACCTTCTGTATGGTACCCATTGTCAGTAAGGTACAAATCAGAGTGTCAGGTTAAACCCATCAAGAAAAAAAAGCTTCTGTTTTGAGCAGGGCTCTACATGCATATGGCCATGTAAGTGATAAGCATGCAGTATTTAAAAAAGGCACCTGGGACAATTTTGTTTGATCTTATCTGGATATCAGCTTTAAATCAAGACACTATCCATTTCTGAATATATGCTGTAACAAATGCCATTCAGTACTCTCAATCCCATAATCCTGTGGACTGCATCACTTGCAGAATAACTTTAATAGAACGGATATAAAACTCAATCATGAGATGAATAAATTACAACCTTTCACAATAAAGTATATGTGAAATAGATCCAGCAAAAATGCGCTGTGGCCAAAAGTACTCTCTCATTCTTTGAAAAGAAAGACATAACAAATGTTTACCTGAAGTAATAAAGATTATCTATGCAGCCCCTCAGGTCTTCCAGCTCATCTCATGATAGAAGACATCTGTAAAGACGGAAGGGGGTTTCATACCTAAGCAGTGTGTCACCAGAATACCATTCCTAGAATATTAATGAAGTAAAATAAAACAATAAAATAAGCCCAGACCCATATATACTTCTAAGGTTACAGATGTATTTTAATGCTTTTAGGAGGAATTAATTGCAATCTGTTTTCCCTAATAAATTAATAATTGGAAGCCAGATTTTGCATTTAACCTGCTTCCATAGTTCAGTATGATGTTACCTATACCTGAGATTGTCATCTCTGTTTTCCTCCTCCTTATTGTACAAACTATTTATTCTTCCCTTTTCTGGCTAACACTGACATCCTATGACCACTCCCTTACTCCCCGTAAATGCTTGCTTTCATCCGCCTTTAAAACTTTATGCCTCCCGTATGGCGTCAAATCCTTGATTCCCATACCACATCTCTCAGCATCTTCACCTACAGAAAGTGAAATCTCTTCTTGTTTCTCAGATTCGTCTTTTCTCTTCCTCTCTCTTTCAGTACCAAATTCTGCCCCATGCTAGGTACTTCTAGTTAGGCCATAATTCCTAGTTGGCTGTCACAACTCAGAGCCCGGACAAGCAGCTCAAGAAGCAAAAACCTTCTAGAAAACAACCCAGAGTTGTGTCAGACAGCAGGGCTTAAAAAACACTGATAATATCTATTAAACCTCCAATTCAAATCACCAGGCTTGCCAGGGCCCAAGTCACTCTAGGAAAGACCATGATTCATCTTCAACCTTTCGAGAACATGTGGAGGAGGAAATCTTGGCAATTACAGTCCTAATGCTGCATTTTCAAGGCTAATTTAGGAAACAAAATGAAAAAGGGGGAAATGCATGTGTTCTTTAAAAAGCTAGATTAATCCTTACTTTAATAGTTTGCCAAACTGCCTTCTTGGCCACAGTCTGGCTCTGCACCAAACCATACAGTAATGCATACCAGAGGCTTAGAGTAAAAAAGTAAGGCTGAGAAAGACAAAAAGATTCAAGCTCTGTGTAAGAATATTAACAGGTCTGAAAGTTAACATGTACACAGACACCAAAGGAAATCTACAAACAGAATAAGAAATTACTTGCTAACCGTTACTCTGTCTGGGTCTTTTTTTTGTTCCTATCTTTCTGAAAGGTGGAGGCCATGCTAGAGGTCCATGATGAGATCAGAGTTTGTGTGGGAAGGGAGAGACAGATTATTGTCATCAAAAAGAAATGCCATTGCAATGCCAGAACACACAAAACAGAGTATTCAACATGCTAAAAGACACAGCCCCTTACATCTAGACAGACCATTACTGGAAAAAGAGAGTCAATCTTTAAAAAGCAAGAAAATATTTAGAAAGTGTGGGCTCAATACTGTGAAGTTAACCTATCTTTGCTACCAAAAAGTATGAGCAATGCAAGTGAGACACGTCTGCAAGTGGAGTTTGTCCTGCCAGTGGCTTGCCTGAGCCATGGCTCTCCTCACCTGGAACTATATACCCATCACATACAATGGAAATAAGTTATGTGTGGCATCATATAGTGTGACTATAAATATAACAGAAACTGTAAGTCCATGTAAACAGTAAGTACCTTCAAGTGAACTATACAATATCAGAATGCTGAATTTTGTTGACCCGCTCTTTCATTTATTACTCCTCAGTTAACAGGCTCCTCAAAGGAACATGAATAAATGCTGAAATGTTATTTCCTTCTGCTTGTTGCTAGAATTAACAGCAAAAGGTAGGAGCCACCAACCGCCTAGTGATTCCAGAAGAATTGCTGAAGGGTCAGTAAAGTACCAGGAATTTCAATCAAATGCTAAACAAACTTGCCTTCTATTCCCAAACTTCTTCAAAAGTAAACATACTACTGCACTCACAATTTTCCCTCTGGGAAGACAATCAGAAAGATAACAAACCACATGTCACATGTTATGTACATCACTTAGCATCCTCTGGAAACCATGCAGGGAAACTCTGGTGATGAGTATGGTATAAAAACCCTATATAAACCTTTTTAAAAATTACTAAGATGGTAGTAGGAAATCTTTCATGGAGGGGGGTTTCTTGTGGCTTATTTACAGAAGATTTTAAATTGGAACAGAAACAATAAATGATAAAACCAAAACAGATTAAAACAAAACTAGCATTTCCTAGGGGAAAGAGCTGGGAGGAAGAGCTGCTTTTCTGAATCCCTTGGAGTTAGCTAGGTCACTCTTCAGTAAAGAGCAATTTCTGATAGAATTGCCTGTATTTAATCCCTAAGCTCCTGAAAGAGATGCATTACTCTCAGTCCTTTATATCTCTATAGCAATGATGTGACAGTGACTGTTTAGAGGAAATTAATTCCATATACAGCAATAAACCGATTGGTACCAAGAAAGCTTTCCACAACGTGAACATGTACCTAGGTATGTTAGCCTGAGACAGCAAACATCAACCTAAAGTAACCTAGCACACAAAAAGCCCCATTTTTGGTTGGGTTTCTTTTAGAGCATCTTTAGACTTCCTTTGAGAAAGGCTTTACCTACAAGTGATGACCATGCATGACATGCAACTACTGGAATTCATGGCATGTAGTTAAGTAAATGCACTGGATATTTAATAAATACATAAATGAGGAAAAAACATAGAAAGAACACCACAATGTTAGCAAAGCCACACCAGTAGGAAAGGTTCCATTCCTGATAAAACACCAAACCTAATAGAAATAAGCATCTTTATTGGTGTCTCTATAAAGAATCATAGCTTATCAGGTTAGAAGGGACCTTGAGGATCATCTGGTCCAAACTTTCGTGGCAAAAGCATGGTCTAGATAAGATGGCCCAGCACCCTGTCAAGAGGAACTATTCCAATGGCTGACTCTCCTTGTCCTCGTGTCTAAGCAGAATCTTCCCAGGAGTAACTTGTACCCACTACCCCTCAGCTTTTCCATCTGACTCCTTGTAAAAAGGGAATCACTGCCTTCTTCACAGGTGCTCTGTAAATACTGGAACAGGGTGATAAGGTCTCCCCCAAGCCTTGTTTTCTCAAGGCTGAACAAACTCTGTCCTCTCGGCCTTTCCCAGTCCTTTGATCATCTTTGTAGCCCTTCTCTGGACCCTCTCCAGCCTGTTCACATCTTTTTTGCATAGCAGTGACCAAAACTGAACAGAGTATTTCAGGAGCGGCCTCACAAGCACTGAGGGGAGTGGGAAAATGACTTATCTCTGCTGGTGATGTCCTTGTTGATGTAACCCAGCATCCTGCTGGCTCGCTTTGCTGCAGCAGCACACTGTCCACTTATACTGAGCTTGTTGTCCACCAGGACCCCCAGGTCCCTTTCCACAGAGCTGTTCTCCACCCAGGTAGATCCCAGCCTGTGCTGCCCTCGTGGATTATGTTTTCCCAGGTGCAAGGTCTTACACTTGTCCTGATGAACTTCATCAGGTTCTTGTTAGACCACTCTTCCAATCTTTCTGCAGGGTGTCTCTCCCTTCCCAAGTGTCCACTTTCCCACTTCTTTGGTGTCATCAGCAAACTTCATCAGGATATACTTGATTCCCTCATCCAGATCACTTATGAAAATATTAAACAGCATTGAGCCCAATACTGACCCCTGTGGGACCCCACTTGTGACAGTAGTCACAGGCAGTGCAAGTGAAATTGATACTATGGCCTCAAAAGATTTTAGATGATATCTTACAGAAGTTTCAGTAAGCTATCTTGTCTCTTCAGATAGCTGTGATGCTAAATTTCACTAAAGATCTGAAGGTAACTCCTCAAATCATAAGTAGATATAGAAGTAACTATCAATGCATATACACAAACTCAAAAAAACCCCCAAAACACCAGGACACTCAATAGAAGTTAGTTTTACAGCTGTTTTGTAGGGATTTGAAGATAAACTGTAATTAAGAGATAGTGGGGTTTCTAAAAGATCCTAGCAGATGAGGCTTTGAAAATTTAACCGGGAGGGAATTAACTGATGAAAGAAAATTAAAAGATTATTAGCAAACAAATAATTAGTCATCAAGCAAGATTCTCCCTGCAGATTTTCTTTTTAAAACAGGTCAAATGAAAAAAAAAGCAGAACTCTGCAACAGTTCCAAAGACGAAACAATTTCCTCAGCTGAAATGCTTTATATGAAAAGCTGAATTCATCCAATGGATTGCACTAGGAGCTATCATTAGGTAAACTTACAATTTAAAGCCCGTCAAAATGCAAAATACTGACAGGAGTATTGGGGACAGGGGACATCCCAGAATAAGGACAAGGTCCCATTAAAGGTCCATGGACACCAGCCCAGCCAGCTTCTCCCACACAGGACTGAGTAGAGTCAGAACGGAGGGAGGCATTAGCAAAGGCCAGGTACACAGTAGCAGCTTCTCTTCAGAAACAACTGAATCCTGCTCAAGCAGGTTCTCATAAGATGAACTCCCAGAGACTTGCACTGATTCATTACTGGGCCTGAGGCCAATAAAATGTTACAAGGCGTTACACCTCATGCATTATACCTCGCTCCTGCATGAAAGTTTAGCCTAGTGCTGGAATAACAGAAAACCGATCCTCTTTACCTGTAGACAACTAGTAACGTGTCCACCTGGCCATGCCAAAGGGACACATTTATTTCCAAAACTTAGGAACATCACTTAGCAGAAAGGTAAAAACTGCTCCTTGAGTAAGAACCAGTAAGTCTAAATGGGTGTCATAAATTGTTCTGTGCTATGAAATTGGGGTGCTAAATGAGATTTGTGCCTGTATTTGAGTCACATTTCTGTTTAGCCATCTCTCCCAGCCTTACAACAGTGCTATTTTGAGTTTCCTAAATAAACAGATTTATCTCCTTTTATCTACCATCAGATGTGTGAGAGTGGGTTCAAAGTAAAAGACAGCAATTGATCATAATCATCTGATTGGCAAGGTGAACCCATAATTAGGCTTCTGGTCTAGTTAGAGTCCAGTGCATCAAAAGTTCATCCAAGAAATCCGATGATACCATAGCACCAAAACTAAAAACGACAAGAGAAAACAGTGATACCCACTAAAGATCTTAGAAGTAACAGTGCTAGGAGTTCCACTGGCTTGTAACAGGCAGGGAAGTACCCAAGGTGGCTGAAAACCTTTCTGGACCATTTGGTTCAATGGCTAATGGCCAAAGGCACAAAGTTCTACTGACTGGCAAGTATAAATGACATTTCTCATAAGTAATTTCTGGGGCTGGCACTGCTTAACATCTGCAGCAACAATCCACTTAAAGGGACACAGTGTGGCCTCAGGAGCTTCTCAGGTGACACCAACTTGAAGGGAGCCGATGACATGCTGGGATGTCACAGTCCTTCAGAAGGAA
>JAVSBS010027742.1:39846-65777 GCA_033124195.1 Coracias cyanogaster
TTGCTGTTGTGGTAAGTTGTGCCCACATGTCCTTCTCAGGCTTCTGTATTTGATAAAGTTATTGGTAGAGTGGTCCTGAGACTAGAGACTTTCAGGGGTCCCCCCCAATACAGTTTTTTTTCCTCTAATATTGTGAGACAGAAATCCCACAGATGGTTACAACACAAGGGAGAAAAAAACCTCCTTAGTCATAACAGGTGCAGAAGCCAGTGGTACGATTGCCAGGGATAACATCATAAACCTGCTCATAGCAGAGTGTCTCGGGTTCGTGTCTGGCAGGGTTTTGGCAGCACAGGAGTGGGCTACTGACATGGCTCCTGACTCCAAGCTGGACCTGCCTTGGGTCAAGTCTGAGCCAATCAACACCTCTAACCAAAACCCAGCCAGGCAAACTCAGTACGCAGAGATAAGGTCTCAAGTAGAATGAAGAAATGGAAGCCCTAGTGCAGAGTACCGATCCACTAGGACCTTCCAGTAGAAATTCTAGAACAGTAAAGATGAATGGGCACGTCCTCAGCCCTCACTTCTTGCTGACAGCCAAAAAGGATCCAAAAGACAGTTCTTCTCAAATGCCAGAAATCACAAGAACACATGAAAAACTACAACATTCACACTTCTGAGGCCAGTAGATTAAACAAGCCACATCTATTTCAGCAGTATAGTATTTTACAAGCATATATGGTGTTTCTCCCAGTACAGCCTCAACTGCCAATGGCTGGCTTTAGAGAAGTTCCCTGAATCCCCCTAATCCCACTTATCATTCTCGTTCCCTTTGAGAAAATGATCATGGATACAATTAGTCTGTTCAAGAAGAACTTAGTAGAATATCAGACTCTCTGTACAATAATAAACAGCATCTCCCATTACACTGAGGCCCTATCTTTACATCTCATTAATGCCAAGGTAATAGCTGACAGAAACAATTTTTCCAGTTAGCAACATCCAAGAAGAAAGCCAGACAAGGAAGGGGCTAGTTTCACAACAAAACCCAGGCATGAACTTTATAGTTTACATGGATCAAGTTGCTGAAAGCTCAGGTTTACCATTTCAAACACGTGATCTGGTCCAATGACTAAACCAGACTCAATAGCAGATGTTGAAAAGCACATCAGCCATGACAAAAACCTAGACCAGCAGCTGCTGTCTGCCTTATTTAACTATGGGGATTGCTACAAATCTTCACATGCTTCTCCCTGGTCAAATTTCTCTGTAACCACCAAGACAGAGATATCCTAAACCTGATAAAGCCTGACTATAATGAGCCATCCTCGACACCACACTATGTCCTAGATTTAATATAAAAGATAAAAGACACAGTGAGGCTGGCCCAAGAGAGCCTGCTAGGAACCAGCCTGATTAGCAGAAACATTACAACATAGCAGCCTAATCAAGGGTTGAAGCATTGCTGTTATTTCATTCAGCAAAGCTGTTTTCATATATAATAGCTGGGTTAAGTGCATTGCCTATGCTACAAACCTGACAAGAGGGACCAGCTGTGGCCTTGGACTGAAGCTCTTTATCATCAAAAGTGAAAAAATCTGGATACCATAGGAGACAAACTGTCACAACAGCAGAGGGACTAAGAAGTTCAGATGGTGAAAATCTTTGCAGGTGTCTTCTGGCTACAGCCCAGGAAGATCCATGTAATTCAGCATGGAAACTAAATCCACAAAGTTACCTGGAACTCTATGCAGTGAGTACACTATAAACTAAGGACTATCACCAAATATTTGGGGGCGGGGGGAGGAGGGGAGGGGAAGGGGGAACGTTTGTAAGAAGATAACTGGAAAATGTTAAAGCCTCCTCATACTGAAGTGAGATGACCATATGATTCTGCATTCATTTCAAGTATACGCACACCAGGTGACAGTTCAGCTCCTTTCCCATGCCACATGTTGAAAAGGGCCCAGGGAAGGTTCAATACACAAATAAACCAGATTTTATCATGTGTATTGACAGACTGATTTAACTGACTCCTGGACTGCATGAATTAGACCAATTTTACCATTCTCAAGGCCTAAGCAAGTTACATAGGAAGTTGTCTGAGATACATGAAGCTTCAACTACTTTTAGAGGATTAATACAACCTTATCCTCAGACCCCATATGTTGCTCTGTACTTAAGATAATATCAAGATTTACAGTGAAGTCTAGAAGCCTCACTTGGAAGAGCTTCAGTCCTGCAGTCACTCACAGCTCATGGCAAGATTCAAGACACACAAAACTTAACCTACATTTTGGGGAAAAGCTAAGTATGACACCACATCAATGAGACTGCTTTTTTCTTTTATGAGCTCCCCTGCCCAATACAGTTTTAAGAATGCATTAATATTATGAATACTTTTAGAAGCAGGGTTTTGAAAGTATTTTTCAAGGAGATGAGTCAGAAAAGCCATTGTGTAGTTTACTTAAACATAGTCTACTAAGAGGAAAATCTCTTTTGTTAAATTCCCCCTGACACAGACACAGACTATGAATCATGGTGTTACTATTTTCATGTTAACAGAGATCCGCTCCTGCTGACATGGCTACTTAAGATGTAAAGATCTGCACTGGGTTTGCAGAAATGGAACTGAGCACGTCTGTGTGTCATCTAATGGCTTCAGACTCCATAGCAGCAATGCAACAGCACCTCAAGCCCCCTGTCATAGTGGCCCAGTGCTCCTGTGTTTGCTTCCACCTTAAGTCAGAGTCAAAAAGGCCAAGGACAGAACAGCAGTCCACAAGCAATAACTAGTTCAGAGCTCCACAGAGCAGAAAAAGCTGCTCTTCCAAATTTCTCTGGATGCTCTCCATAGTGTTGTCTCACTCTTGGTGCTTGGATATGGAGCAGAAACAACATCAAGGGAAAACATGTAGAGGAAAAGAAGCTTTCAGCTTACGAAGCTTAAAGAAACACCTAGATATGGAGCAGATCTCTTCAGCCACTCAGTAGATGTATGCCAGCTTTGGTTTCGAGTTCTGTGATACGATTATAAACACCTAGAATATTAACAAACCGTAACAGGAGTGCAAATCCTTTTCTGATTTGTGTTTAAGTTTAGGACTTCTGTCAGAAGGAAAACAAAGTCATACCTGAGAACAACAGAGCAGAGCTAATGAAGATGCACTCCAACTGTCTCAAAGCAAGCTGCTGTCTTTAATGGATCTTATAATAACTTTACAGAAAGTTACACTGATTTTTGGAGTTTTTTTGTTGGTTGTTTGTGGGTTTTGTTTTTTTTTTTTAAATAATCCCTGGAAAGGTAGAAAGATGTTTTGTTTATTTTTCTTATGGGAAACTGTCTGGTCTGTATTATAGTTCCAATTTCAAGTTAGCATTATAAAGCAGTCTGCTACATCTCCATATGAATCAGCAATGAAGCCAGTCATTGCTGCAAGAAGCTAAAGTCTGAGAAACAGCATCAAAACCAAAGAGGAGCTCCAATGTTTTCAGTGCGTGCTGGCAAAGCACACAGTAGCTGCCCAACTGTGTTCTTCACAGGTTGTGTACATAAAGACAAACCCAAAAATATACAAAGGCCTTCCTTAAACTGATCATCTCACTCCATGTGAAACAAATTCAGTAGAAAAAAGCACAGATTCCTGCTTGTAGGAACAAGCTGAAGTCCCCAGAGTTCAGATAAGGAACCTGATGGGCATGCCTACAAAGGGACAGAAAGTGATTTGTATTTTGAAACAAGCACATATTTAAGTTGTTGTGGTTTTTTTCCAAAATACTTTTAAGAAGTCCCTGCAACTAGAATATTCTCACACAGTTTGCTGAAACATGTGAAAACAGAGATTGTTAAAAACCACACTGAACAAGTACCTGTAATCAGCACTGAAGACTTAACTCTTGGGGTATTTCCCAAGTACCTTACAAACCAGCCCACCCCTTCTGCATGCCACTATTTTACAAGCATTATTGTTGCTATGATGACCAGCAACTGATGACTCCACACTTCTATCAGCCATGAGCAGGTATTTCTCATCTATTATTGCCGATACTCTTTATATTAATGATTTCCCACATATTATTGAATGTCTGAAGAAACTTAATTGCTGTTGATAGAAGGACTGAACCCTTCCTTGAAGCACCCAGTGGTTTTCAAGAGACAGGGAGGAAGACCATATGATCACTTTCTACTCCTTTTCCCCACAACAGACTCTTAGGACCAGGCTGTAGAATTGGTAGGGCACAGAGGCACTACCCCTGTAGTCAGTAGGGCACTCCACTGAACAGGACGGAGAATGGCAGTGTTGTAGTCTTAGATTGTCTTTGGTCATCCTCATAATGTGTTTGTTTTTGTTTGGGATAAGGTAAAGGGAAAATGAATGTAAACTTGCTCGTCAGGTGTAGAGCACAGTACCAGTGATATTTGGTACATTCACAGTCCTATGTCACACTCTCAATCTCTTAATTTCTCTAAAGAAGCTGAACAAATTTGACTTTTCAAACACAGATCACATTGTTATAGTGTCACTGTTAATTTTTGAAATTACCATCTATCTATATGCTCCCCCAATTTAAGTCAAAATAGTTAATTTCAGGCAGCACCTGGAAAGATCACCATACAATTAATTCCAGTGATGGGCAATTAACAGCTACCTCAAGAAGGCCTGACTAGGTGGACACCACACTGTCACACTGCTCAGTGCAGTACCTACAGTACCCAAACCCTTCCCCATCTGATCTTTCAGAGGCTGTCTGTCTGTATTTACATTACAGACATGCGACTGATACAGCAAGTGGGTGTTTTTGCATAATTTAACCTCAGGTTCCTCTCCTCAATACAAACTCAGGCAGAAGGGCACGATTTGGAAATGTGAACGGAGAAAACCTCATTTGTATCAACTGTTTAACAAAGCTTACCTACTTCGTTTAGGTATCTATAGGAAACACAAACTTGCTAAAGCACAGAACACTAAACACCTTCCCTTTAAAACTCATTTCTTGAAATTGCACTGTTTCATGACAGGAGAGCATGATCTGCTATTCTAGGAGTTACTGATCTTATGTATCCCACTGTACCTCAGCCATTAAAATCAGGCAATTTTTTTCTTTCATCGAGTTCATGCCATCCATTTTTTCACCTCAATTTAATTCTGTAAGTGGTAGCCATGAGAATGCTAAACTACTCAGAACTGTTTGTAAATCAAATATATATCTATTTACCAACTACCTTTGTTATATTTGCTGTGCATCTTTCAATATTACAGGAGTATAACCTGCTAATACACTGCAGACTGAGTGCATGGGAAAGAAAAGACAAAGAAAAATCCACAAGTGACATCTGTCATCTAGGTATGATTTCTCCCTGTGTAAAGCTAAAAGAATCATAAGCTGCTATTGACACTGAGCCAGCTGAAAATGGGTACTGCAGCAAGGGACATAATGCAGATATATGTCCCTTTTTTGTGCTTGAAAGAGCTCCATAGGCTCTTTCTCCTAAATCCTTTCATTGATTACACTGTCTAGGAGAATCCTGCATTTCTGCAGAGGGTAAATCTTTCTTGTGGCATATTGAGCTTGCCCTTCCCTTCCCCAGCTCTACGAGCTTTCAGAGAGTGTGGTTATCCTGTTGCAGAATACAGACCCTACATCCAAACACAGGCTCTGGATGATAAACAAAATTACTATGGGCTGCAAGTTGTATCTACACTTACACACATGGGAATTAGTTCAAACTTGTAGCTCAAATATGCATTTTTATAAAGCAGTACATTGATTGCAGTTACTCCAACCATCTCCTCTAGAGCCAGATTTGCTGCTATTTTAAGGTCTAGTTGTATGATTACATCTCCTGACACAGTGAAATCATCATCATTTACTCTTCTTTAAGGCATATATATTACAGGAAGGTACAGTATTTGCTAGGCTTCATTTGGATAAAATTATTGAGGTTTTTTGGCACAGTAGGTTAGATAGAATTCCTAACAGAGCAACAATATCATTGGGAGGAAATATTCCTCCACCCTCAAACTCATTTTTAAAGGGAGACAAGTGCAATACCATGTACATATGCATGTCCATATGCAGAGCCTTGCTCCGTGTTGCTCTCTGTTGTGGAAAGAAGTGATGACAACTTTTATAAGCAGAGATGGCTAGTTGAGATCTGAGATGTGGACACTATAATACACAGTTATAAACAGCCTTTGCTGCAGTGAATGCCAGTATTTCACCTATTTCTGTGGCAAAGGACTGACTTTGTGCACACTGGAGCAGCAGCTGTTCAGTGAAGAGAACAGTGATTTCCGGGGAACCTATTTGTTAAGTACTGCTGAAGGAACATGGCAGAGATGTGGGTGTGCAGTGCTCTGTTTTAACAGTCATTTGAAATGAGTATGAACAGACAGCATTACAAATCTGCTGGCTGTCCCTCAGCTGAGGAATTATTCAGTGTGTTGTGATTTCTGGAAAGTAGCATTTACTTCAGCGGACAGATAACTGCTGCAAAACAAAAGGATGACCTAAGAAGCAGGGAAAGGAGAACTTCTGTAGCCTAGCGTCTGTCTTGCCAGTTGGGGGTGGGGGGAAAATAATGTTATTTTTATGCTTTTAAAAGTATTTCAAGCAATTAAATCCTGTTCACTTTGGTGCCAACCAGTGCTTGCTAGTGTCAGCTCTTCTCTACTGAAGCCAGCAGTACTCTTTAGCCTGCAAGTTTCAAGGTCACATGGTATTAAACTTACAAATGCATTGGCACAAAGAATGCAATAGATGCTATCAACAATTGTTATGCATCTGCCTGAAATAATCTATCTTTTCATTTATTATACCATATTCACTAGCAAATTCGATTCCAAATGATTTTTCAATGCATCATGACACAAAACAAAGCTTATAAACCTACACATTTCTCAGTTAAGGAAAAATGATTCTCATCAGTGAGTGGCTTAGAAAACTGAAAACAACTGAAATAAGTACTGTCATTTGACAGAAAGAATCTTCAAGCTTAAATAGAGAGAACGCATGCTTGCATGGCAGAGCATTCTTGGATCTGGATAGTACACATACAACCCCGTTGTGTTAGCAAGTCCACTGCACAAAGTTCATCTGAATACCAGCTGGTTAAAACATAGTCCCTTCCTTGCCGTAGTCATTTTTTAAATGCAGATTTATGTAAATTTTTAATGTAAATCTTTTAAAATACATTCAATTCTTCCCTTTACTTTATTTGCCCCTGGTGGTACAAGTAAATCTAACTAAACCCATCTTCCGTCTTTTGGTGTTGTGAGGTCAGAGACTATGAATTCAGATCAATGATAAGCAATTGTTCTTTAAGTGAAGCAAATCGATTTCAATAATTACAGCTCAGAGAAGCTGGTAAATTTGCTCTGTCCCTTTTGAGTGCACTTGATAAAGTTTTCGTTCTGTTTTCATTTTAAAGTAAATTGTTTTGATTATATATATCTGCTTTTTTCCCTTTATTAAGAGAATTGTAGCTATTAGACATCACTGCATCTTGAAACTAGAAAAAACACTACAGTGGATCTCTACCTCAGTAGCCCACTGGTCTTCAGAACAATAAAAAAATCCCTCTGTTTTGATTTGAATGTTCAACAAACTAAATTAGCACTTTGTTCCACAGGAAGAGAAGCCACTGGACAGAGGGAGACTTTTTGTACATGCAGCTTGTTTGATTCCTAACACATTTCAAAAGTTTCCTTGTCCAGGAGGTTGGGGGTAAAAAATACCTTTTTTTACAAAGATGTACATTTAACCTCAAGTTATTGTGGGTGAGATGTTCATGCAACAGCAAAAGCAAGAAAAATGAGTTTCCCACTTTTAACCTGGACAAGACAAAATCGCACTCAGTCTCTAAAAAGTGAAGTTACCCATTTTTCACTTACATTATGAGTTTTGCTGCAATGCTCACAGGGACTTCTGTATCCCAGAACTCACTACCAGGTTGCAGTTTGGGGAAGGAATTCCTCCAGCAAATCCCAAAGGTGAAGGGAAAAATGCAGAAAAAGTGACTGATCTGAAAACACCAAACATTGCAAGAAGCACCACGAGTATGTACAATCAGGTTTGTGTTCTTAACAAATTATGGCTGTCTACTTGCTGCTGTGCTCAGTTCAATTTCTGTCCTTTCTCACTGCCATGAAGCTTTGGCTCTTTTCCTACCTACTCCCCAAATTAATGCTAAATGCCAGTGATATTTGATAGCTGAATTGCAGTTCCCAAGGGCAGCCTAGATATAAATTCAGACCAAAAATCCAACCTAAAATAGTAAAAAAAACTTGCAGGGGTCTCACAAAAGTAACTGGTTATTTCAGTCTCTCTCCTGTATAACACCACTCTTCTCATCTTGCAAATTTATTTATGTGTACCATTATTCCATTATTATGGAATCACCTTTTGTAGAAGTCCCACACAATCCAAGTTCCTCACAGAATAGCATCAGTCAGCTTTTTCCACACAACCTTTGGGTTGTAAGTAGAATAAACATTGTTTGAGATTTTAGAGCCAGGAATGTCCTGAAGGTAAAGACATTCAGGAACACCATAGACAAGAAAAAAAAAAAAAAAAAAAAAGGGCCAAGATTTGTGCTTATTATTCAGTTAGAAAAGTTGCAACCTAGTCTTGTATTCAGAGCCCTCATAGTTAAGAATCTGACTGCAAACACTATCTTCTTCCAAATCTGATGGACAGAAGTAGAGTACAAAGGGCTGAGAAAGGGAAATAGAATCACTCACCATTCCCTTTAAGAAAGGCCTACCCCAGGCAGGAAACCAGTAAAGATTTTCTCGCAGTAGCACGGGGGACTTCTGTTATGTGTACATTTCCTTTGATTCCATTTTCTAGATGGATGATACACTATAGGAGCAATGCCAAAGTTTTGTTTGCCCAATATAGGGTCAAACAAATGTGCCTGCATGGAGATTTTATTGAAAATGTCATGTAATTAGAATGTTTGCATGACAGCACAAAGATACGAGGCTGACAAGAGTCTCATAGATGCTTTTTTATTCTGCCTTACTAACCAACCACAAAGAGTCCATTAAAGAGTGACTGTCATATAAGAATGTTACTCTCTATTAATAATGTAACTGTCCAAAGCTACATTTCAAAATTATTAAATAGTTTAGCAAGTGCTATGCTCCTACAGACTCAGAAAATTACCTAGTTTATCCTGACAGACCAGTTTACTTTTTGAAATATCAAACAGAAAAAAACAGGATAGAAAAGATCAACTGGATCAAATTAGTTATTACTTAGTAACTGGTAAAGGACTGAAGAATAGTTTCTTTTATTTGCCTTTTTGAGCCTGGGCTGGACAGTTCAACTATTTAGGTTGCTATATTACTTGTCCATCAAATAAGTTTTTCCATCACTAAATTTCTAGCTCCCATTTCTCATTCTTTTCCTCTTTATCACTGCAATTCTGCCTATGCAAAAGTAGTAAAGTCCATAGTAACAGAACAAAACTTTGCAGACTCATTCTTTCTGATTGCATTTTAGGTCATCATTTGAAGGCTGTTTTCTACAAATACCTTGAACTCATGCACATAGCATCTCCCCTGATTTTAACTTGTTCAAATTACTGAACTTTACATGAGGCATGATCTGTGCTGGTCTAGCTTTTAACTGAAAACCCACTACTTATTTTTGAATGCAGACCCTGCTTCCTTGAACATAAAAAGTTACTTTGTTCTTAATCTCTATTGCAAACAGAATCCAGTACAGATCCCATGACTGAGTACTGCACTGAACCAACTGCTAGAAACAAGTAAGTTCCAGCCTAAAAACGGTATCTTGTTTTTCATTACCATTTTTCCAGAAGAAGAGAAGAATTAAATCAAATGCACTGTAAACATGATGGCAAATCATGAAATCTTTGCTTAGTTTCTGTTCCAGAAAAATGTTGAACTTCAGTGACACTTATGATCAAGTACAGACACAGTAAAACCCAAGAGAAACCTCCAAATGGAACTACGCACTGATTTTCATTTTGAAAAGTGTGGAAGGTATCAACCTTGCATCTCTCCAAGATATCTCTCACTGTGTTGTCCACAGAACCTAGAGTACAGTTAGTGGAATTAAATCAAGTCCACTTATTTTTTTTTTTTAGAGCAATCTCAGTTTAAGCAGAGAGACTGAGAACTGCAGAATGCAGCAAGAAGTAGATTCCTATCTATGAACATTTCTGTACATGTTTTGACAGCATTCCACATATAAACAAGGAGAAAAAATATTCTTCTTTATATTTAATTCAGGTCATGTTAGTAGGTTAGTAATTTTGCATGGGAATCCTGAATATTTTCTTCCTATTTTGTGAACAGAGGGATTACTTCTTTCATGCTGTACATATGGCGCCTTTGAGGAATGCTTCCTTCGCTTGAAAAACTAGTTCTAGAAACACTGTCTAGTCCTATGCCCCTTGTCACATTGCTTTAGAAGTAGAGGAGAGCTGAAGCAGATAGGGATATCTTCCTGGTACATATACTTTTGATTAAAGACAATATTATTCCATTCTATGTGGTGGGCAAAAAATGCTGCTTTATTAACAGTCTGTGGCACCCTGATGAACTCTGGCGGAACACAGAAGAAAAAGCAGGTCCCTACTGAGTTGTCTGGAGTAGCCAGAGGGAACAAAAGAAAAAACACAGGCAAGATGTTAACAGGAGAACTCAGGCAAGTACCTGACTACAAAGGAAAATGAAAAGCTTATTCTAAGGGGGAGCAGTTTTCTATTATTAATAATAGGACACTTTCAGTGTAGGCTTATCTAGCATGTTTTTTCTACACCATTTATGACTCAGATACCATTGTCTAGTACTATAAACACAATGTCACCAGTTAGTTTGGCCTAAGTAGCCCCCACTGGCTTGTTTAAACTGTAGCATTCCTTTTAAAAGACTCATTTCTTTTTTAGTTACTTTGCATGCAGTGCGAAACAGTGCACTCTCTGCTAAAACACAGAGCTGCACAGGAGGAGGCCAACTGCATCATAATTCTTGAAGAGACTGACAATAGCTAGAATTAAATGATGCTTTCCTTTTTCTTATGTATTTCAATCTGATTTGTCTTAATTGCATGTTTGCAACACATTAATTATCAGGGCTTGACACTGTACAGTTCGTATCAAAAAGAGTGATTTGACCAGGAAAGTGAAATCTTCTAAGTAACTCACATGCACACAAATGTTTGGCAACAAATTAGATTTGCAAATAAGCAAACTTTACTGCATTACCCACAGACACAGAATTTCTAAAAATGACTACCATGAATCACCATGTCTCAGCTATTCTTTCATTTATCTAGTGGTCCCACAAAATCACTGAAGAAAACCTACACTATGCAAAACATACCCGTTATATAAAAGCCAAGTGAATAGTTTAACACATAGAATTCTCAGAGCTAACCTGAGACTTGCTTGTTATTGTGCTGTCTTAGAGTCCTACCATTGGCCTATACATAGACCCCACTCTGGAAGCAGCACCAGGATTTCTCTCAAGTCACCGAAGCTGCATCTTTTACAGCAGGTCTGAGTTTGACTCACTAGGTTCCAGAATTCACCAAGGGGGTGATGGGAATAAATCTTAAGTGCTGAAAGTAACATACATACATATTCCTCAAGTAATCAGAAATAAAACTAAAATGTTATTAAAAAAAAAAAAAAAAGTAGAGAAGAACTTGCTGACATCAATTTGTCTTTTAAATACCTTTAGGTAACATAAAAAGCTTCCCCTGATACTTCTGTAAACTGTTGCTCTCACACAGATCTTGGGAAGGATTGACTAACCTCCACTTCAAATAAATTCCAGGGGAAACACTTTGCACCTCCTCCCTGGATGAGTTCTTTTGGGGGTGAGTGTGCTGGGCAGTTTGGCAGAAGCTGTTTGCTGTCATTAGACAACACTTCAGGAGAAGTAGCTGAACAGGTTTTCACTGAACTGCTGTACCCAGTTAGATTTGTGCTTCTGCTAATAACAACCCCTACCAGCTTCAACCCTAAAGATCTGAGATGCAAACGACAGCATGAATAATTCAGTGAGCACTGGGTCCTGAACCCACCTTCCCTTTCATAAAGACAGAAGTAATGCACCTCAGGTATAAAGTTTTACTCTAGCAGGGCTTAATCTTTCTTTCTTTTTCAGGGCTTTGTTAGTAAGTGCTGTGTAGGTGTGAAAAGCCTTATTACCATGTAATTTTGTTGGGATCAGACTTTCAGCTACCTGCTTTGCTTCATATTCATACACATAGAGCGATCAAAACCTGTTTTATTTCCTAACAATAGCCAATTTTGCTATAATTAATTTAAAATAGCAAATTTAAGGAATAGTGCTTTGGTTAATTCACATATGGCACCTACCCACACATGAATAAAATACCTTATTATTTATTACCTTTCTCATAATGAACTTTGCAATAAACAACTGAAAAACTAATTTGTTTTTTGACAATGCCGAACCTTTGAATAGAGAAAATCACAGAGTCGAACACAGAGTGCAGTCCTGTGTGGTAAGTGGTCTCCATAGCAACCAATAGATTTTATGCTAAGTCTGGCCTTTAAAAACATTTCACGTTTACCACCGAGAAAAAGATGGCCTTGATTTAAAAATGATACAACAAGTATCTTGAATGTGCATGCTTTTTCTTCTCTCTTGCAAATAAAATTAACAGGCGCCCCTTTAACTCTAAATCCTCTCAGCACTGTGTGTCATCATTGACGTATGTGTGGGCCTGCTTTAGGCTTGGAATTCTTCTTTTCTTGCATATCATTGCAAGACATGAAGCCCTTTCCCCCCATTTTCCCCTCCTTGTTTTTCTCTATCCTGAACAAAAATAGAACATCAAGCTCTTATCTCAGTCAGTGATCATGGTGACAGTAAAAATATTATTGCATGCTTATCTATAGCAGTTTCAATCATACAAGCTTATAATAACTTGCAATAACGGAAGAAGTAGTAACTATAGCTGCAACGCCTGCTACAGCCTAATTTACTTTCCCTCCACATTCAAGTAACTGAAGTCCCTAAAAGGGAATGTGTTTTTAATAAAGAAAGATTCCAGCTTAAGGATGTGTCTATGCAATTACTGACAACAATACGCTATAAAGAGTAATATGATTATAATCATTAGCAATTAATGAGAATTTTGTTTGCAGCACTGGAATTTGAGTAACAGGACATAAGGGTAGATGGACAGAATTATAACTGAATTAATCATTATATTTTCAATTCTCATTACCTGTCAACATAGGGTACATGACTTAAACATTTAATTCAAAGCAGAGCTTGCATGCTCAGGTTATTCCTCTCAGCATGGGTGGGGGATGCCTACACTTTTGGTTGATTAGGAGTACAGCCTTGAGAGCTTTGGATGAGTAGGAGGGGAGATACAGAGACCATCTGTTGCTATTTCTGTAAAGGTAATTTCAACATGCATTCAGTCATCATCGTGACAGTAACAGCACTTCATACATAGCCTTTCACATCATCAAGTGTTTGGTCTTTGTGTTCCATTCCATCTCAAATGCAGTATAAGCATCACTCTCTCACCACACCGAACGCTTCCTCCACAATTTCCTTTGTCCAAAGGTATATTTTCTTTTCCCCATAACTTAAGAAAGGTCCTCTTTAGAGCCTCAGTGAATAAGGGGGCAACAAACATTTCACGTTTGCTATGAAATAAGGCAACATAACTGAATTTATTACCCTTTGTTTTCCTTTCTCTAACACGCTATTGGACTTCAGTTTCTCCAAAGGTGATCATCAATGCAGCAACAAAAATGAGGAGCCCCACTGCGAAGGAAACAGGCAACAAAACAGAAGCTAAGAGCTTCTGTATGAAGAAGCATTATCCCCCGTGCATCTCCAGGGAAGATGAAAATTTGCCCCCTGTAGAAAACAAATATGCTGTGAACGAATATAACAAAGATACAGACAGCACACCCAAAACAGGGACAGAGAATTCTCAGGTAGCAGGGTAGGGAAAGGCAAGGTAAACACCGCCTGTCACTCATTTTATTTCTTGCATTAGGATACACTAACCACACTATACCACTGAAGGGACTAATTAATCGCAATAACATCCTATAGTATATCAACGAAATCTTGCTTATAGTGAATGTTGTAGCATCAGTGTTATCATCACCACCACCGCTACCCCCTCCCATCCTCTTTTTCTTCCACACAGATGGAGGAACACCGTGCCAGAGTTATGATTAGCATAGGGTTGGAGTTATCAGAAACAACTGAGCAGTTCCTGACAGACCACTTTCTTTTTCTTATTTAGAAGGGAAATCAGAAAGACATACTGCAACTTCACTGCAAAAGGATGAAAGATGCAAACAGACTGCTTCAAGGGAGAGTCCTATCTGTCAAATGTTTCCCTTGATCCCTGATCTGCACACACATCTCCACCGAACCAGTAACACACACAGTAAGCCCTAAGCCCCCTGTTCCAGCCCAAGCAGCATCACAATTTCCCTGGGAGCTGTGGTCTCACAGCCAGCCTTCATGCCCTGCTTTGAAGGCAAAGAGCAGGAATCAACCAGTATTAATACCAAGGGATACAGCAGTATTTCCAACAAGTTAGCAGACAAACCTTGTGATGCCACTGCAAAAAGATGTCTTCAAACACGTAAAACCAAGGATGAAGGAGATGGTACTGTACAGCAGACCTCCCACAGAGAATCTCTTTCCTTCACATACTCCTAGAAACTCCTCTGAATTTTGCTTTTTTTTAAAAAGCACCTATCATCTTATCATCATGTATACTTTTAGCAACTCTGTTTGGATTGTACAGACCTTTTATATTCCCTAGTTCTCCAAGCAGAAAAGTTTCACAGAGCCAATTTTGAAGCAAAAGAGAACTGCTGTATTCTGAATGAATGTCACACTTGTTCTGTATTATTTACAGTCCAAGAAGAGATATACATATCAATCGGAAGTATTCCTCTAAAGTACAGGTTTCTAATACTGACTCAGAGATAACCTACTGAGTAAGTCTGAAGGCATGTGTTTGGAGAAAGCATGAAATGGTTAAAACACCAGAGATTTTTGCAAGGCAGCAACAATGACCTTTGTATTTCTTGTTCCTAAACGGAGATGCAATGAGATCTTTCCTCAGGCATGGCAGCATACTGATCATATTTGAAAGTGGCAAACTTGTCATTTCATATCTGTCAAATATCCCAGCTTCCACATTTAATTAAAACATAATATTCATTGCCTTCAGAGAAAAAAAAGTCAACATACATTTGAATTGAGGGGTGAGAGGGAGCAAAACTGTAGGTGTAGACACTAAGCATCAGAACCTACACACTACATATGCAAAACTAAATGTCTACCAGCTGTTCTCAAAAAAAGTCACTCAGAACTATTTTTGGTAAAGAATTATAAAAAGTTTATCAGTGGACCCAACTTAGAAGTTCTATATTTTATGCCACTGCCTCTTCCAGAGAAAAATGTAGTTGTTCTAATAAAAACAGTTGATTGTTTTACATAATGAAATATTCTTCACTTCTAGACCCTATTAACTTTTACGTATAAGCTGTTTTAACGTAGAAGTGTCAGGACTCTGACAATAATGCCTAGTGACAGCTCTAGGATTAAGCTCTTCTCAGTTAGAAAGGATAACCTCAATTGTAAATTGCTTTTAAAGAGTAAAGCATATACTGTAAAGCCCTCCTGTGCCTCCTACAAACTGACATCAACAAGGCGTCTAGGACAAGTATATGGTAGTAATTTATTTTAATTATTTGTCAGCAAAGCTGTCCTAATAGGATATGTCTTTCATTTTGATTAAAATGACCCTCTGAAATGTGGTCCTCATAGGAAGCTGACAAGCAGAGGTAAATTTTGAACTGTGTGGCACTTCTAATTTTGGCTCTGGAAACTCAAAGTGCTGCTAAATACCCTCACATAACTAAATACTCCCTCCATTTGCCTCTCTCTCCTTAGCTTCCACATCATGAAGAACCTGTTTGTACCTCTTTGGCGATGAACAATAATAGTCATCTTTGGTCCATGCAACATTCTTTTTATTTTTTATTTTCTGCCTCCATAGCATGATTTCTACTATTACTTGAGTGCATTTGTAATTCAATACTGTAGTTAAATGAACTAGTTTGGTTAAACTATCTTTCTTATTTTTTTTTTTTTTTTTTATAACAGGGAGCCACAGATATGACAAATACTTCTCATGCCATCTAGAAGGTTTTCATCTTGTGAGTTTTTTTTTTTTAAGGTATGAACTGATGGGGTACATCATGTTGTCCCAGTATTCAGATACATTATACTCTTTAAAAGTAGATTTTGGTCATGCTGCCATGATATGATATTTCTTTAGGAACCTCATTTTTTATATGTCCTAGGATCTATTGTCCTGAGTTGGTAATATAAACAAAATTGACATTTACTGTAAGGACATAAGATCACAGACTTGATATTAAAGCTGTCAATACAGCCTTTCAGAAGTCTTTAAACTGGAATTTTCTCATTAGGCCATAATACATTTCACTTTATGATTCCGGTTACACATGAAATGCAATTTCAGTATTACTATTCTAGATGAAGTTGTGTGTACAACTAGAAAACATAGATAGTACCTTTAGGGGCTAGTATTAGGTATCAGCAGCTGGGGAGAGGAAACCAGGTTGCCAGTAGGCTGTTACTAGGAAGACAATAACTGGAGTAACTAGTAACACTAGCTGGAAAATCTGTGGGGAGGAAAGAAAAAAAAAAAAAAAAAAAAAAAGCAAAACTCCACAGTTTCTTGCTTTTTAACTACCACCCACAAATTGTTACGGGGGAAAGAAAAAAAAAAAAAAAGGGTTGTAACACTTCAGCTAGCTCAAATGGAAAAAAAAGGAACAAGATACATAAGTATTTTTGGGGGTCTTAGGCAAACTTCTCCCTCCACAGTTTTGGAAGGAGTAGTCAGTAGTTTCACTTGTGCTCTACTTAAAACAATGGGAGAGTCTGGGGATGCTGCAAGACAATGTGATATAGTGCAAAAAATATGTCTAGTCTGAACATGCACATGTTGTATTCCCCTTTTTTTGCCCTTTCTATACCTATAACCTGTCAGCATCAGCATTAAAAATAAACAAGATGAGACAAAACATTATCCCACAGATTTTAATTTACTATCTTGGTACATGGAGGCTAATGATTTAATAAGGTTTTGAATAGTAATTCACTACAAGGAGCATTGAAACATGGGAGAGAAAAAAAGATAAAACAAGAAAGCTCACATATCTTTAGTAAGATTTGCCTTCCTAGACAGATCAGTTAGCTTGATACATTTATTTCCCCCCTTCCTATTTCTGTGCTAAAAACTTGAATCGTTCTCTCTAATGTGCAAGACAGTTCCTTGACCATCATTTCATCTTTGAGTCAGAGAGAAATAGTTCACATGCATCAAACACAAAAAGTCCCAGATTCCCCAACTCTGTATTAGATAATGATGTGTGGTTCCCAGAATCAAGCTTTCTATGCCTCAATCTTATACTGCAATAATCATGTCACCACTTTTTCACAGTATAGCTTTCGCTGGTGAGGAACTGGGCTCTCGGGCTGCAGTTCTACATAACCACGGAGCCTAAAATGGGATTACTGCCAGAAAGCAAAGGACGAAACATTTCCTTCCTTCTCCTCCACCCTCACCCTCTTCTTCCAGACTCCACTCTGTCCCTTCCCTCGTGGCCAGCCTTTCAGGACCTGAGGTGAAATATTGGGAGGGGTAGGAGAAGGACAAACAGGGATGTTCAGCACCTTTTAGTCAGAGATACACCAATGAAGGGGAAAAAGCTGGGAATATAGAGTCAAGGTGAAAGCAAAAGTGGGATCACAATCTGCCACAGGAACACACACAAAACAACATCAAGGAGAGATTGAGCACATGAAGAATCAAGCTGAAAAGGGCATAAAAATCCCTTTTCTGTGTTTGTTTCATAAAGGCATTGGTGTGATATCAAGCTGGATTATCATATGTTTGCACTCTTCCGGTTCTGAATGAGCATTAGGATCAGATTTTGGATGAATATGTAAAGTATTCAATGAAGTGCTCTACCCCTGCACAGGTTCCACTCATTTTGTCTGGCCTAGGATATCAAAATCCATCCTGAACACTGTGTGGTACGTTCCATGTCATAAATCACACCCAGACACTTGGAGCAGCAAATCAATACTGTTCATATCTTTTGCAAAAGTAGCAGGAGGCTTACATAACCCACAGAGCAAAAGGGGAAGCCTGCAGCCTGCTCTAAACAGGGCTCACAAACACCAGACTCACAATCTCTGCAAGATTCTTCACTTGCAGAAAAAAAAAAAAAGAAAACACTACTGCAACTGAAACTTTCCCTCTCCACAGAAATCATATGTGTTTGTGGTGTATACCTGTCATAGCACTGGCATCAACATACCTGTTTCTTAAAGAAACAGACATTGTAGAAAGAAATAGACCAGTGAAGGGGCAAGGCAGAAGCCAATCATTTCCTGCTCCAAAAGGCAAAAAGGAAATGAAAAAGAGTTATTGATTCTTTCCACCTTCACAGATAAACCAAAAGTGCTTGTTCTTGGTG
This sequence comes from Coracias cyanogaster, assembly GCA_033124195.1. Taxonomy (NCBI): domain Eukaryota; kingdom Metazoa; phylum Chordata; class Aves; order Coraciiformes; family Coraciidae; genus Coracias; species Coracias cyanogaster. The sequence continues at coordinate 58,370 of JAVSBS010027742.1, forward strand.
TCACAATCATTCTGCAGAAGTCAAAAGCCTGTGATAAGGGAATAGGCAAGGAGCAAGACTGATGTTCTCTGAAGTACCTAGTCCTCCAGTAATCTTGCCAGTAAGTTAAATAGAATTACGTGAATTTGTTTCTCCATAAGCTTAGAAGAAAAAAAAAATAAAAAACAAAACAAACCACACCGCACTCCAGGTGATATTTAGCAAAACTGAGGCATTTCATCAAATTCTTAGGGAGGAAAAGCCCCTTGAAAAACAAAAACAAAAAAGCCCAACTGTTTTGACAACATTTTCTAAATGCATTCTTTATTTTCATTCTGATAGACTTGTTTTGAATTTTTCTTCACTTTTATTAAAGACGACCTTCAAATATTAAAAACTGGACAAAGGATAAGTAAAACAATTCAGTAAAGGGCTCATTTAACCCCACAAATAAGTGAGATGGATTTCAGCATTGCCAAAGATATTAAATATTCATCATCATCCCAGCTCCAGCACTGACAGGCTGACATAACTTTTTTCCTACCTTTCTACTGCAGAACAGCTAGGAACATTCATCTCTGAACTGTGTTAGCAAGAAGGTGGTTGGTCCCCAACACAAAGTACAGAAACAAAAATGTCCTTTACATCTGAGAAGTTGAATCCTAGGAGAAATACTAGCTCTCAGAGTATAGCATGTGAAGGCAGAGACAATTCATGTTTACTTCAGAATAAAGCATGTAAAGGACTAAGAGGACAGGAAAACTTTTCCATCAAATATCATGAGCGACACTAGAGTTCAGAAATCAGTTTTCTGGTTTTGGTTCTACCAGTCATGGATTCTGGGAATTTGGAAAGTTCTTTGAATTTCTGTTTGCCTCCATTTCCCCTCCTTTTTTAAAAAAAAGATGATCCTTCCTTGACAAAATTCAAGATGTACAGATGAAAACCTCTGTAACATATTAGAAAAATTTCTGCATTTTGCCTAAGATCCAGAGTCTTAAAACCTTCACAGTTCAGTGAATTATCCTGAAACATAAAAGTCTTTGGATAAAAACATTTGCATTTAGATACATTTAACCTTACATTAAAATCAAAAGATGAATAATACTTTAATGATCCTGTCATATTTATTAGCTCTGCTCAAGGTGAGCAAAAGCTCTCGGGAACAGTTGTGCCAGACATTCTTCCCCTTCCCCCATTCACTATTTTTTCCCCTCCTTAAACTGCAGGAGTTCAGTTCTAGCACTATTTTTTCATACTAGGTTTTTTTCCACCTGGCACAAAAATCAGAATGCAGCAAAGACATAAGGGTTGAAGGATAAAAGAAATGAGACTGACTACTAAATTAACTGTGTACAGAGTGAAAGAGAGACATAACTCGTTGTTCAGAGGTATACTCTGACCTATTATGCTATGAGCTGCTACATCATTTTAACCTAAAGATTCTCTCCCCGAGCTCAGGCTAATTATTGCTTCTATTTGCGTTCACAGAATCACAGAATTATTTAGGTTGGAAGGGACCTCCTGAGAGCATCTAGTCCAACACCCCTGCTCAAGCAGGGTCAGCTAGAGCAGGTTGCTCGGGGAGATGTCCAGTCAAGTTCTGAATATCAACAAGGCTGGAGACTCCATAATCCCTCAAGGCAGCCTGTTCCAGTGTCTGACCACCTATACAGTAGAATGGTGTTTTCTTGGGCCCATTGCCACTTGTCCTCTCACCAGGCACCACTGAGAAGAGTCTGGCTCCCTCAGCTGTATTCTCTCCCATCAGGTATCTAAATACCTCAGTGAGATTCCCCCCAAACCTTCCGGTCCCCAGGCTAAACAGCCCCAGCTTTCTCAGGCTCTCCTAAGAGTAGAGATGCTCCAGTCCCTTAATCATCTTCACAGTTATTGCTGGAGTTGTTACACTTTCTTCTGCTGGGGAGCCAAGAACAGGACACAGGACTCCAGATGTGGCCTTATCAGTGCTGACTAGAGGGGAAGGATCAACTCCCTTGGCCTGCTGGCAAGAGTGCCCAGGATGCTGTTAGCCTTCTTTGCCCCAAGGGTGCATTGCCAGCTGTCAGCCTGCCATCCACCAGGGCTTCAAAGTCCTTCTCCTCAGAGCTGCTTTCCAGCCAGTGGGCTGGAAAGTGAGGCTCCAGCATGTACTGGTGCCTAGGGTTGTTCCTTCTCAGATGTAGGACTTAGCATTTCCCTTTGCTGAACTTCACAAGATACCCTTCAGTCCGTTTTACCAGCCTATAGAGGTTTATTTGAATGATGGCCCTGGTGTATCAACCACTCCTCCCAGTTTTGTATAATCTGCTAATTTAGAAAGGGTGTAATTTGTCCCATCATCCAAGTCATGCATGAAGATATTAGACAGCATTGGCCTCCATATCTCTCTTAGGGTACACCACTAGTAACGTGACTTAAACTGGACTTTATGCTGCTGATTACAATCCCCTGTTCAGCCCATTTTCTACCTCGCTGCCCACTTACCTAACCTGTACTTTGCCAGCTTGTCTATGAGTTATGGGAGACAGAGTCAAAAGCTTTACTAAAGTCAAGGTAAACTACCACCACTGGTCTCCCCTTGTCAGCAAGCTAGTCACCTTATTGTTGAAAGCTAGCTGGTTAAGCATAATTTATCCATAATAAATCCACGCTGACTAGTCCCAATAGTCTTGTCCTTCACATGTTTGTAAATGGTTTCCAAGAGTTGTTGCTCCATCACCTTACCAGGGACTGAGATGAGGCTGACTAGCCTGTAGTTGCCAAATCTTCCTTCTTCAAGACTGCAAGAGAATGAATGCTACTCCCGTCTGCAGGAACCTCTTCCAGTCACCATGACCTTTCAAAGATAATGGAGAGTGGTCTTGCAATGGTATCAGTCAGATCCCTCTGCACTCATGAGTACAGCCCACAAGGCCCCGTGGATTTACAGATGCTTGGTTTGTAGCTCCCTAACCTGGTGCTGCTCTACCAAGTCCTCCTTGTTCCAGACTTTCCCTCTGGTCTCCAGGAACTGGCATTACTGAAAGCCAGACCTATCAATAAAAACTGAGGCAAAGGCGGCAACAAATACCTCAGCCTTTTCCCTATCATATATCACTAGGTCTCCTGCCCCATCCAGCGGTGGGCCCAAGTTTTCCCTCATCCTCTTTTTGCTGTTTATCTGCTTGTAGAAGCCAATTCTGTTGCCCTTCATATTGCTTGAAGGATTCAATACCAGGTCACCCTTGCCTTTCCTAGCTCTACCCTTGTATAATCAGACATCTATATACTCCTGGGTCACCTGCCCAGGCTTTTACCTCCTGTATACTATCATTTTATGTCAGAATTAATTTAGGATTTTCTTGCTCAAAAATAAAGGCCTCCTGCTGCCTTTGCTTGTTTTCCTCCTTCTTAGGACACATCTTTCTCAAGCCTGGGGGAGGTGATCCTTCAATATCTACCAGCTCTCCTTGGCCCTTCTTCTCTCCAGGTTCATAGCCCATGTTTTTTTCCCAAGCAGATCTCTGAAGGGGTTTAAAGTCTGCTCCCTCTTAGGATCTTGAACTCCATGTCACAGTCACTGCAGCCAGTGCAGCCCTTGACTTTCATATCCCCAAACAGCTCTTCCTTGTAAGTATCAGCTCCAGCAGAGCTTGCTCTCTTGTTGGCTTCTCAATCAACTGTGTCAGGAAATTGTCATCAATGCACATCACAAAACTCCTTGGTTACTTTTGCTTTGCTGTGTTGTGCTTCCAGCAGATATTAGGGGATTTAAAGTCCCCATGAGGACCAGGTCCTGTGAATGTGAGGATTCTTCCATGTTTTTGAAGAAGACCTCAACTACTACTTCCCAATCAGGAGGGCTAAAGCAGGTATCTGCTATGAAAATGCTCATGTTAGTCAGCCTGCTAATCTCGACCCATAAACTCTCGACTGATTCCTGGCTCATCTCAAGGAAGAAATCCATGTATTCCAGCTACTCTCTCACATTAAAGGCAACTCCTCCTTGCCTTTTCAGACTGTCTTTCCTAAAGGAGCCTGTATCCATGTACTGCAGAACTCCAGTTGTCTGAGCCATCCCACTGTGTCCCAATGAGGTCATAGCCCTGTAACCACACATGGACTTCTAATTCCTCCTGTTTCCTCCCCATGCTGTGTTTTTTAGTGTAGAGGCATTTCAGAAAGGCACCCAAGCATGCCAGTTCTCCAGAATGAGCATGAGACCTCACCCCAGAAGGCTGTTCCACAGGCATTTTCCTCTTTACATGCCTACGCTTGAAGTGATAGCAAGAAAAGAGAACAGGCTGAAATGCAGTATTTCTTCTGTGCCAATTACCCCAGGCCCTTGGCTTGCCTACCCCATCTACAGCTCTCTCACTTGTTTGCTTAGGAATTTTTCCCTCACCCATAATTTCTAGGGTTTGATGGTACATAAAGCATGTCTGGTAGTTTCCTGAACTGGGAGGGGTTGAAGGGACAATCAGTTGTGCCTCTGGACTTAAGAGCAGAGATGAGTAACCAACATTTTATAGAGCATGAATTATTATGCTGTGCAAGCAAATAGATAATACTACCACATCACTGTGGCACACTAACAGCAACATTTGTACAAGTGATTCCACCAGCTCCAGGAATCCATGAAAGAGAGCCTCAGTCTGAGCCTAATGCTGCAGCATGATAGCAGTTATCACTACTAAACTCTTTCTGCAGTAGGGAAACCTACTGTTTTGGGTGGTATCAACATCTGGACTAATGTTTCTTTTAGGAATTGTGCTTGTTCATCGATGCAGTAAATTAGAATACTTGGAACTGCAACCCAATTTCCCATACTACTGAATATCCATGTCCAGGATATTGGTGATGCATCTCTCTCTATTTCTACTGTTGCAGACATGAGCTGTACAGATAACTGTCAGAAGCTTGATAGTAAGCTTACATATCTTTAAAAAGCTACGTTATAAAAGGCATTGAGAAACAATCTATAGAGAACACATAGGCACACAGGTTAACTTTATTTCCCTTCACAGGTCTCATAAAATATTCTAGGAAAAACAGTCTGCTTGTGCCATAATATTAACTGAATCTTTGCAGAAGTTTTACGCATGTCAATACAACAGAAGGGAAAGAAAGACACAGTCAAAGAAACAGTTACAGAATTATACAACACTGACTCATTGGTGGGCAACAGCTCTATTTAGGAATAGGAGGTAGAAGTACTGAGGAAAAGCATTATGAAGAGAGAGAGAATGGGAACCAAAATGAGAAAAAACTGTGGAAAGAGACAGAGGGATGGGAGCATGTCACCAGCATGGAAAAGGAGCAAGGACAACTTATCAGCAGCACAGGCTATCTTCTGTGGTTGCGGTCTGCCCAGGTCTTACACTTCATGTAGCTATAACAGATATTTCCTTTTCTTCAATGATGACAGTTACAGAGTACTGCTAAGACAACATCTACACCTAAATACTTGATTACTTCTGGGGGTTTTTTTCATTGTTTTGTTTGTTTGGGTTTTTTGGGTTTTTTTTGAGAAATGCAGTTCTGAGAGATTTTCCCCCTAATAGACTACAACTGCATACCCCTTTTTAAACGGAGCATTACTCGTCTGTAGCCTAAGTATTCCTCATTCTTTCCTTATTTTTTCTTGTTTTCACTATTAGAGATGCTCAGAATTTCAGACCATGAGTCCCACTGGTAAAGTGATTTTTGAGGTCCCATTCCTGACTACACAGAGCATTTCTTTCACTGAAAATTTTTCTGACCATCAGCCACAGTGTATTTGCATCCATTAGGACTAATTTGTATGTTTGTATCAGTACCGTAATCAAGGTTAAACTAGTCTGTAGTTTTACTACTGTTATTGCCAATCCAGTAATCTGGAGTACTATCTTCCCTCACCAAAGTACATCTGACTCTAAACTATTACCAGAAATGACTAATAATTGAATGCTTAACACTTTCTGTTGAGATGTGTAACTTAATGCTGATCACCCTCAGGCTTTCCTCAGGCTGCTCATCACCACCTCCTTCCCACCATGGCCCTTGATGGAGGGTATACCCTCCTCAGATCTGTTGGCACAATTGTAGCTTGAGTTATTTCATAACACGGATGTTCCATAACACTTTGGGTTAGCTTGCACATACTGCAAAAGAGATTTTTCTATTCTGAATCATTTTGACAAAATAACATTAGAGAACATTACCTGTTCAGTTATGGAAGCTGATCATACAGACCTGAATCTTCTTGATCTGTCCCAAATTCAGTAAGAACATCTTGTCTAACTGCAGTCTCACTAGCACCAGTAACCTTCTACATGAAATCACCCTTGCTATCTGCAAGGCAACATGAAGAAGAGATTTTTCTAGCAGGCATTTTTGTATGATGGACAATGGGCATTTAACTTCTGCATGCCTGTTAGAGGCTTGGGTTCCTAATGAAACCAGTAGAGCTCCCATGGGAGAAATGACAAACCCTTCTCTGTATGAGCTTAACTTCAGCATCTGATTTATGTATCTATACTGGGTACTCACCATAACAGTCATATTTTAGCAGCAGTGGCATTTCACCTTTAAACTTAAGATGTAGACGGTAACTGTTGGTATATTGGGTGCATGTAGCAAGGTGTTGGAAACAGGGTGGGGCTGCAGAAGTAGTCTCATTGAGAAGAAAACAGGCTGCCCCATGCTTGATGCAGATGGCTCTGCAACAGACCTACCACAGCACACAGCTGAGCTCACCAACCAAGCTGGTGGCACCTCTTGTGAAAGCATATAAAAGAAAGGGCAAAAATGCCAGACAAGCAGAAGAATAAGCAAAAAAAAAAACCAAACAAAAAAAAGAAGAGTGATAAAACAGCAGTATGAACAGGAATGTCAGAGGAAAAAGGGGGAGGAAGTGCTCCAGGTGCTGGAGTAGATATTCACCTCCAGACCACGGAAGAGACCACATTGGAGTGGATACCTACCCAGCAGCCTGCGGAGAACCCACACCAGTGCAGGTAGATATTTCATGGAGGAAGCTGCAGTATGTGGAGGAACTCCTGGCAGGAACTATGGCTCATGAAGAACCCATGCCAGAGCAGGGGAAAAGCAGGAGTAGAAAGGAGTGGCAGAGAGGAACTCATAGGCTGGCTGCAACCACTCATCCTTGGAAGGGGAAGAACTGTTCTTTTAATCTTTGTCATTGTTTCTCACTATCCAAATCTATTTTAACTGGCAATAAATTAAATCGATCTTCTGCAAGTCAAGTCTGCTTTGCCTTTGATGGCAACTGGTAAGTGATCTCCCTGCCTTTATCTTGACCCATAGAATCATAGAATGCTAGGGGTTGGAAGGGACCTCTGGAGATCATCAAGTCCAACCCCCCTGCTAAGCAGGACCATAGAATCTAGGGCAGGTTACACAGGAACACATCCAGATGGGTCTTGAAAGTCTCCAGAGAAGGAGA
>JAVSBS010027742.1:80659-103461 GCA_033124195.1 Coracias cyanogaster
CCATTCATTAACATTACTGTTTAATGGGTTGTGTGCAAAAAGTTTATATTTATTATTATTATTATTATTCATGTCATTTAGACTAAAAATAATAGTTTGGTTATTGGTAAAATATATGTTTTAAAATGTCATGGATTTGTAATATTTTTTTCCATTATAATGTGTGATTTACAAAGTCTATACAAATGATGAATCACTTAAATTCTAAACTTATTTTAAAAGGAAATCCTTGGTCTTCAGATTCAGAGGTTTCATGGCTTCTTTCTCAGAGAAAAAAGGTCCATCTTCCTCAAACAGAAATCACGGTAAAGTGCTCAGAGGAGGAGATGCCAACAGAATAAAGACTTAAAATGAAAAGGACAGTTACTCAAGGGTGTAGAGGGAGGTGAGTTAAATGTTGCACTCAAGTCCTGAAGGAGGATTTGGGATAGTCTGAATCTTACACATCTTAGCACTCTCCTAATCCATGGCTGCCTCCAGCACATTTGGAAGAGTAGCCTCTCGTAAATCACTGTGCTCAATACACAAACCAGCCCAGGCATTTTCATGCTCTACCACTACATCAGCAAAAGCTCACATTATATGACTCCATAAGGTAACATTAAAAATACACAAACCCCTAAAATAGAATACCACTTCTGTATTGCTGCACCACAATTAAAGCTTATTCAACTGAATTTTTACAACAAATTCACTTTATAGAAACAGATACTTCGTACACTGTGAAAAAATTTCTTCACAACACCTTTAAGTAAGGCATCATCTCTTCTAAGGCAATCTCTTCTAATTTGTGGTCACAAGTGGTTATTAAATCTCCATTTTCAACCAACTACATTTTTTAACTGGTCTTTAGAATTTATTTCTAGGTACTAACCTAAAGGAAGAAAACTGTTTCCCACTCAAAGCAAATGCTGCAGTCTTTTACAAGCATAAATAGATGTTCTTCAGAATAACGTCAGCCATGACTCAGGCGCGTTTCCTCCGAACAGCAGATCTTAAGCTCTGGCATTTGAGAAGCCCTGTAGTCCTTAAGCTGTAAGTTTTCTCCCCACCCCTGCAGCCTTTGTTTCCCTGCACTTTAAAGTAGAAAAATAATATTCTCCTATCAGCAGCAGCAGCTTTCAGATGGAGCTGGGCCTTTAAGAAAAAGAAAAAGATCAACTAAGATGAACAATAAGAAAAAAAAAAAAAAAAAAAAGAAACAGGAGCTGGCAGAAAACAAACCACAAGCTAGACAGCATTGTTTCTGTGACTAATATTTAAACTCTGTTACAGCTATACAAAGGAGAGCAACAAGGAACCTGCAAGAATTGCAGTACCAGTAAACACACAGAAGTAATTGTTCATTGTGGGAGCCTCACAGCCAGCTCCAGCCTTCTCAGCAAGGCACTGCCAGATCCCTCATGCTGAGCTGAAAGGAATTTCCATATTTTAAGACCTAAGCATGGCAAGTAAGCTATAATACTATTTTCCCTTTAAACAACAAACACACGTGCACAAAAGAACAGGTTACACATAGACAGGAACAGTGAGTGTCAGGATGCTTGCCAGCTACACCTTTCCCGTCAGAAGCTGAACAGGGAAAGGCACTTTAAGAATCTGCCTAGAAAAGAAGAGCCCATCTTAGACCCCAGCACCCAAGTAGAAACAAGCCAACCAGTAAATCTAACTACTTGCTTGACACAAATGACATAAAAAGCCAGCTGATTAGATCTAGCCAAAATTCAGGCATCCTGCAGATATAAATAGAGCAGAGCAGTTTTTCACCGGTTCAGAGTGCCACTGCAGGGCGGCTGGGCTCAGCCCTGCTGACAGCCTTGTTCAGTGCCAGTACAGAGACCTTTTTACTGGAGCTCAGAAATTTAGGACAATGCATACAGTCGTGTCAGCTCTCTTTATTAAGGTCCTTCCAGAGATTTGTTTGTCACGATGTATTTTCACCAGATCAAAGCATCTTATACGTGTGTTAGGCAAAGTAGAGAGGATGCTGTACTTTCCCCCCCTTCTCTCAAAGTTTGTAACAAAGCATTAAGAATCATGGTATGAGCCATTTATCTGTCAAATAAAGATCAAGTATGATTAAGAGCCTCTGGCAAATAAAGATCAAGGATAGTTAAGGGCCTCTGGCAAAGCTGATGGTGCAGCCTGTCCCCATCCAGCTTTAAAAGGGATTGATACAGAGGCCCTTACTGCTATTACAAAACTGATTTTTTTTAAGGTTTTAATTCACTCCCCTTAAGATCCATGAAGTTCAGTACCTGTTCTTCCTGCCTATGGTAACTTCTGCTTTTTCCTTTCTCTGATTGGCTGTAATATTTGAATTAAAACACCTGTAGTGGCTGTTCCATAGTAGGCTACTAGCTGGCATGAATAACTATGTAACAATACTGCTACTCTGAAATGGTGTGTTCTGTTACTGAAAAAAAATAAAACCAATAAAAACCCAGCACAAGCCACAGACCCAAGCCACAAGCAAATGAAATAATTTACACATCTGCCTGCCTGCTTCAGCTTGCAGCCTGATCCAAACTCAGATTCATAGTTTGAAGGCATGTAAGAGTTGATGTATGAATCCAGCTCTATGTATAGGGATAAGTAAAAGCCAATCATAAAGAACAGAGTTGATCACAGGGAAACAAACAAAAAAGCTTATCAACTTTAATTTCTACTGAACATTTGTATTACACTAGAAAAGAAACGCTACAGAAATATCTCTAGAGACTGCAGTTTGGGGACTCTTATAGTCTGGGATGATATAACAGATGACAATGCCAGACTTATTAGAAGTTATCCAGCTGAACATTTTGCTGTCAGAAAATGTGATTAGTGAAAAGGGAAATAGGTTGTAATTGATAAATTTTTTTTCTAAGTAAAAAAAGAACAAGCAAGGAACAGGGAAAAGTGGTTTTTTTCAGGCTTTGTTTTAACAAAGAAAACAAGAGATTTATACCTGAAGTACTTCAGAATAAAATGTTGTTATTAAACTCTAAAGGGTCATTTAAGCATTGCATTCACTAAAAAGATTTGTAATTCATTTTTCTTTTCAGGACAGAAAAAACCCATGTGTTTTGATTACAAGGAAAAACTTGATTTGTTCCCATGTGACTATGTCTCCCATAAACTAACACAGTATCTTTGCCTGTTCCTCATCTCTTAGGGGCTGCTTGAGGGAATTTCAGGATTTGCTGCCTTTTAAGAGATGTAGCTGTGGTCCACTGAGGAGACTGGAGGCATAAGAACTTCCGGGTCTCACAAGACCTCAGATCTAAGATTCCAATACTTGAATGCACGTGAAGTGAAAAAATAAAAATAACCCATCAGTATCCAGAAATTTTTGTGAAATATCTTCATCCTTTTTGCTCTACTGAAAAACAGAGAGCACCACTTCAGCCAGACCTAATTTCTTTATACAGAGCCAAGCACAAAATAAAGGAAGTCTCCACATAACTACATTTGGATAATTCTTCATTCCGATGCAGGAAAGTCACCTTCATTTGAAAGCATTATAGCCATTGCTGCTTAACAAAAGGATTAAGAACCACTCAGTTAACTAGTCTATATCAAAGTCATGACCAGCAGTTGTCCCCAACGTGGTGCACAAAACTGGTTACTTCATGCTAGAGAGGGAGAAAATGTAATTCCATTAAATAGTGCCATTAAAGCTGATGGCAGAATTTGCTGCTTATATTACCATGGCATCTACCGCTGTCTCTCACTTCAGATGTTCCCTCTGTTTTAGCACCTCTAGTAGGAATTGTGTCTCAAAGTACACTGAATGCTTGTCATTCACCAAGGCTTCTTTTCTGGAAGCATGTTATAGGAGTGACTATATATTGCAAGAAACTTTGGCATCTGAACAATTACTATCTCTGCCTTGGACTCATTGAAGCTCATTCAAAATTTCCTAAAGGCCACTGAATGACAGTTTCAGACTGAATGTCCTGAAAACTGTGGACGAGGTACCCATATCTGAGCTGGAGCTTGCATACAAATAAAGAGCAGAACCACACCAAAACCAAGTAGTAGGTACCAACCACACAGAAACATCATGCTTTACACAGATGCAATCTTCACTGCCTCAGGTGGTGATGACCTGAATTTTCACTGCATACATACTACTTACAGAGAGGTTCTATGTTTGTTTGAATTTCTTCCTCCTCTGTTTTTTGGTTGGGTTTTTTTTATTTTTGTTTTTCCCCTATCTGTCCCATTCTTGGTTTTCTTTTTGCCTCTAGTCTACAGCAGTACTCAGAAGAAGAGTCACTGAATGTTTATGAGAGCCTACATTTAAAAATCAGCTCTTCAAAATCCACAGTGGAGCCAGACATTGTCTTTATAGCCAAAGCCTTGGAAATAAAATTTTGGTACAAATACCCAAGTACATTGCAGTGGACTCTGTACATTGTAATTCAAATTATTCATATTCTAAATGTATTGTAAACTAGCATGAAAACTAATTTACAGAACAGATAAAGGTCATGCAACTATGAAGAAAATAAAAGCAAATGGACATTTCATTAATTCTCAAAGATAATAAAACTGTTTGCACAATGTGGACTGTTCTTCAGAGATTTTTAAAGTAAATATATTTTTGTCAAACAAGCAAATACAGCAAAAAATGAAAATCAAACCCGTTGTCTTATCAGCTTTAAATGGTTTTATTTTTTAATATCTACCTTTAAGACCTTATGAACACTTATTTACCTGTCCATAGTTAAGCTAACAGCATAGTGTTTAGAAATGACTTTTTTTGGTTTGTTTTGTTAATGTGGTACTCAGTGCCAAAATTACAAAGCTTTTTAGGTAGCTAAAAATACAAGCAGGCACCTATGTGTAGATTTTCGATTCCTGTCTTAAAAAACAAAAAAATGTCACTTCTCAGCTCTTTGGAATAAAACAAAACCAGGTGATTGGCAGGAACCTGTTCATAAAAGATTATTCTCATTTGTAGATCACAGACAGCAAAGCACCTTTCTTGGAGCTGCTGGCAGGCAGCTAGGCTCTAGAGGAGCGTGGAGATTAAGACAGAAGCCACCGCAGTGGTTTCTATTTGCTCTAGACAGCTCCTTAGGCAGCATGTGAGTTTCTTTGCATTGCCTTTCAGAGGCACCTTCTTCCTCCCTGTTCCCTGCACCCTTTTTTCAGTGACTTAAGCAGCTTCTTCTAAATTCTGGATTGTTTCCCATGCTAGATGTCTAAAAATTAGTCCCCGTAGAACATGATTCAGAAGCTCTTGTTCAAACAAGTAATATTTTGGAAAAAGACCCTTTTAAGTGGCAGTAGAGAAGCTATGTTTAGAAAGATGGAGATGAAGAGAGAAAAGCAATTCAGTAACAAAACAGACAGTACATGTCAGAGTTTTGTACATTAGAGGCAACACTACATCTTTCTTCATCTACGAAAGGAACAGAGACAATGATTTAGCTGTTCCTCCACAGTCAAAAAAGATTAAAACATTGAACTGGGCACTTCCTGAGTAAAGCGATGGAACAGTACATGTAGAGAGCATATATATTTATTACGACTCAGCCAAGTTCCAAAAAGGGCATGTAGCAACATATACACAGCTACCATTGTCAAACAATGAAGAACATCTACAAGTCCCTTGGTAATTCAACAAAACAAAAACACCTTGAGACAGCTAAAATATTCCCTCAATAAATGTTGAGGGTTCACTTTACACCTCAGAGATGCCATTTTGTTGAATCAAACAAATCTTAAATCTCAGAGGCAAACTGAAATTTCAGGAAAAGTGCTCCTGCCTGGAACACTCTTATATTTTGAAAGGTTTTAAAGTGATTTAGAAAATCACAAATGCTTGTTGCAGTGTCCAAATAAACTGAGCTTGAAAGGAAGTGAATCACAGTCTTTCTACAACATGTTCAGAGGCTTCTCAAAACCCCAGCAGTATACATAAAATTCAAATGACATTAACTTCTCTTAGAAAACAGGGCTACGCAACTGCAGCGAGATTAATCTCCTAATCAAGTAATCTAGTTATTGCCACAATGGCTCCGTTCATCCCAAGATAAGAAATTAATCATACCAAACAGAAAGCCTTGATTCTTTAATTTGTTTCCTGCCTGCAGGCTGACGTCCTGCACACACACAGTCCCACTGACCTCTCCAGCCAAGGCCTGTGGACCATTTTCTGGTGACAGGCCATATGACAGCACTTCCGTAGCTTTCAAGTTACTGTGTTCAATGTAACAGTAAAAGAGGATGTTTCTGGTTAGTTCAAACTTAATACACTAATAGTATTCTGCTTCTGTAAAATTTAGAAGCATATAAATAACAAACTATTACAGCGACAACTACTGAATTTCTGTTTATTGAAAACTGGCAGTTCATAAATATTAAAGTATGCTGTTAGCAACAAAGTACAACATATAGAAGCTATTTTTCCTAAAGATAGGGAAATGGTAACCATCACTGAAATAATTCATTATTTATAGACCTTTGAATTTTAAAGCCATGACTGCACTACAATTTTTCCATTAAAATTTTTTAAAAAATAAATCTGTTTGTTATCCCTTTGATGAATGTGCTAAAGGCAATGGAAACAGTAACTATTGCTGACAGATTTCCCAATGATATAGTGGTATTTGCCACTTAATCATCAATACAGTTTTTAAAATGAGCTTTAATATTGCCAAATAACTATCATGTAGCTTCATTAAAGCTAAAACATAGGAATCCTGTCACAACTGGAGACTGCAATCATGCATCTATAATTTGCATCATGGAAGTGTTACAGTGAGGAGAAATAGACTCCAAGGCAAACTTCCCTTAGGGCTCATTACAAGGAACTTCTTGTGACTCCAGAGCTAGAAAGGAACACAATCAACTTTGATATCTAAGTCAAACCATGCATTGAAAGTATTATGACAGCTCCCAGACTTCTTCAGCTAATTTGTGTGACTTCCACAGTCAGAATCTTTTCCCTTTCAATCTCAGTGAAAACCCACCTTGGTTTTTCCTCAAAATAAATTTCCTTCTTCTAATGCTATCAATCAGAAAGATCCTGACAGTAAAACACAAATGGACTAATAAAAAAAGTTACCAAAAGTAGTCAAACAAGTTGTACAGAAGAACCAAACTGGAAAACTAAGACTATTTTCTGTAGCCATTCTCCCTACAGTAAGTTTGGATATTACAACAGCAACATAGCCATCCTGAAGACTATTTTCTATCCAAATTATAGATGATTCTCATATGAGGGTATGTTGTTTTTTTTTTTAAATAGGAAGCTTAGGAGGAAAAAGCTCTATCAAGGTTATTCAAACAAGAATTTTCCATCTTATCTCAAAAATGACCTCTCCATCAAACTCCAAGTTCTCCCAAAAGAGTTAAGTAAGTTGTAGAGACCAAGACTAACTATGAAACTAGGAACTACATACTTCAGAAGTTTCACTGGCAAGTAAATTACACTAAAATTACTCTATGAGGCTTAAGATGACTACTCAAAATCTTCCAGATTCAAATTTCTCTCCTGTTTGGTACTATTCCTTCCCTCTTTCTGCTTCACACACAGAAACCTTGGAAGATTTTAACAAGCTGTGTCTACACTATCCTCTTACAGTGCCCAGGTATGTCTTTCAAAGCCCGAATTTGCTGTTTACCCATGCCATCGTGCTGGCCTTGGACCCTCCACTATGTACCCTCAATCAACCTGGATTCCTCAGCATGCACTTCCCCTTATCCTTGTGCCTCACTGTCCCCTGACTCATATGTGGCACCCCTCCTTTTGTGTCAAGTATATGAAGTGTGGGCATCTTAGAAGTACTTAGAATGTTCTTATCAAACTATCAAACCTTGTCAAAACTTGCACAGTTTCAGATTTTACAATAACCTTGAATCCCAGCCTGGGTTGTCAATTTTTTTTTAACTCAATTGTGAGAGAATCTATGCTTTGTTGAAACCTAAGTGGAATTTTTTTTTTTTTATGTTAGAGTTGAACTCCAAATTCAATATATGTGATTCTTAAAAAAGCTATAAATGCTTTCAAAATGCCACAGAATTCATAACAGGAATCTAGAAGCAAAATCAGCAGCTTGTAGTATGTTCAAAGGTTGTTTTTTGGGGAATTTCCTCTAGTAGAATCACTGGAATACTGGATTATTTGAACCTATTACAGAAATATCACATGAATGAAAGCATTTTTCAGTGGACTTCTTTCAAATTTCAAAATTCTAAGTGATTATGAAACAATAGAGAAGAATTTAAATTTTTGCTGTTTCTAGCTTTTTTCCAAAGATTAACAGAAGTAAGGAGAACTGGATGCATGGATGTACCAGCTTCCCCTAGATCAACTGCTCTGTGTTAATTTCCCAAGATAGTGTTGTGATCTAGTACAGAAACTTGAGTTATTCTAGCACATTAGCTTCAATAGGATGTACTGTTTGAAGAACTAGAAAGAAAGGCAGAACAGGAGACATCAGTAATATAGTACTTCCTCCACACCATTTCCTCAGATTCACATGGACCTCAGGAGATCACATTCAGGAAGCACATTTCTTGGTCTTTCTAAAAGGAGGAAAGGGGTAAAAGGCCTTTGTGTTGCAAGTATTTGTATGCAATTCTGCCAAAGACAACTACTGAAGTTCTTTACTTCTGCATAGGAGATAATAACGTCCTTCAATAGTAAGCACGGAAAATTCTGTCAGACTCCAGATACGCGCTGAACTGCAGCCAATACAAGGAAGACTTACTTGCCTTAACGGCAATGATTATCTATCATAAGAAAAGTATAGTGGCAGTTGGAAATATACAAAGTCCCAAACAAGCATAGTTCAGAGCATGTTATCATTTCAATATCTCAAAGGAATTTTCAGAATCAAAAGCAAGATGAACCTGCAGAATGTGCCCAGGAGACTGCAGTCAGTTAATGAAATCAAGAGCCTCTGAATTACACTGCAGAACAAACCTGGCAGCCTCAACATCCCTGGGAAAAATAAAAATAAAAATGGTGCAACATAAGTACTTCTCCTCCTTTCTTGAAGAGAAATATTCAAGATACTGAGTTATAGCCATAGCATGTAAAATGCATGATGACAGGGAAACATTATTTCAATTAAAATATTTCATATTTCCATGTGAAATTTATCCTTTCCAACTGTTCAGATCAGCAGCTGATTCAATCACAGGTCTGTTTCTCTAAATCAGATGCAAAGACAAAAACATGAGGACTGCAGCTGAGTTTTTTCTCTTAGCTATGTGTTACTTGCTCTTAAGATCTCACAATATATTGCAGTACACAATATACTGCACAACATATTTGCAGATAAGACTGTTTAACCACCCACAAGCTGATGTAACACCGACACAAGCTGAAATAGCATATACCATACTAGATTTACTTCTCCACTCCTTTATTTCTTGCAGATGAGCAAAGTGTCAAAGTCTTGCTCCTCAGCTGAGCTTTCTTAAGTTCAAAAAGACTCAGAACAAGGATATCTGTCTTGAAGTCACCTCTGATTCATTTAGTTTGAAATTTCTGCTAAATATTTGTGTTTTTTCCTCAATCTCTGCATGCCAACTAAA
This sequence comes from Coracias cyanogaster, assembly GCA_033124195.1. Taxonomy (NCBI): domain Eukaryota; kingdom Metazoa; phylum Chordata; class Aves; order Coraciiformes; family Coraciidae; genus Coracias; species Coracias cyanogaster. The sequence goes on from JAVSBS010027742.1 coordinate 90,203, forward strand.
AACAACACCACGAGTCTGGCAAATTCCTTACGAAATCTCACAAAAAATTGCTGTAAGAGCAGACTTATAAAACCTCTGAAGCCAGACACCAGTTCATGTCAGTACAGACAAAAGCAGCAAGATGTCCTACAACAGAAGTTGAAGATGACTATGACAATCCCCAGCTCAAGAAGGCATACTCACAGAAAGTGGTTAAGCCCTAGATCAGATTGCACACAGACGTGAGGAACCTCCATTCTTGAAGATACTTGAAACTTTACTGAGCAAGGCCCTTAGCAACCTGATCTAGCCTTTGCATTGGCCCTGCACTAAGTAGGTGGTTTGACTATTTGACCTTCAAAGGTGTCTCCCAATCTGAATGTTTCTATGATACACGCTGCTTAATTCATAAATCTCCATTAAGTACATGTGCAAGCCTGGATGGTGCTGAATGACTGGAGACGTATTCACACTCACACCAGTTCTATTCCCTGTGATACTTCTACGCGTTAAGAGCCTTGCCAGGTGCTCTATAGCTGGCAGCTAGCAACAAACCACAATGTACAAAGAATATTTCTGAGATTTGGGAGAAGGATAACCTATAGCTACATCTAATAATGATCTTATGAGCCTTGCTAATACTTTACCCCTGCAGAGTCAGAACAATTTAGAATGCTTTTTGTCAACCCTGATTTCAGAGAATAACTTTCACTGCCTATAGGAGAAACTGCATTTATGATGTATTCATTCAAAATCAGCATTCAAAAGAGGATTTCCTAGCTATTTACCAGCTAGCTACCTTTTCCATCATGATGTTGCAGCAGAGCTTCCCTGGCTGTGGACATAATCTGGTCTGAGTAAGCTATAGTTTCTTTGCTTTTCTCAAGGCCAAGCCTGAATTCTGCACCATAATCCGAAGACACCATATGGAATAAAAGAAATGTGGTTTAAAACCACCCTAAGGGGGGAAGAAACCCATAACTTTAAATTCAGATTTTTACAGAACTTCTGTAAATTCCTGTCAGATAATGAGGCTGAGCTGGTCTAAATCAGATGAGGAGAATCTGGTCCTGAGAGTCTTATATTCAAAATGTAATACACCATATATTTATCAGACCAGGACACCATTTTGTTAATGTTTATTGTGTTACCACAGCAGCTGACAAACTGTTTTTGCGTCCAAGACATATAATATTATTGCTTGTTAGGGTGTATGTGGACCTGTAAGAGAGCTTAGAGCTTGATTCATAAAACTAGTTACTTGTGTTCTGTAATTTTGTCACAGATCTCTTATACAGCAGTCAAGCTGCAGGCTGACTGCTTGATTCAGAGAAAGGAATAGCTGTATTACATGAAAAGACTGTAAAATGCTGGACAGATGTTGGGAAAAACTGCAGCTCTACACAGAGTTATGGCTTCAGAAAACACCTCTATTTGGCCACTGATAGATTTAATTGCATTGTATCTGATTATCTCTTTTTTCCTCTAAGGATCTGTCCTAATAGATTTTTCTCTGAATTTCTTAAGACTGAAAGGACATCTCATGAAAGGCCCAAAGGTCAACCCGCCACAACTCTCCCAAGTTCTCTGATCCCAAAACCTGCTAGATAAAGGTCTGTCAGCATGGAGGCTCTTTGATTCCACACCACCTCAGATGTCCACCTCCCATGTCTTACAGGCCTACTTTAATTATTCTCCTAGTGACTTCCTTAGTTTGTGTCTACCTTTGGAAGCACGCTCTTCCTCACCTCTGGGGGAAGATGCTAGAAATCCTCATGCTTTTCCTAAGCATTTACCAGCATCTAACAAATGATATCTGTATCCCCTACAGGTGCCCAAACTGAATCCCAGACTCAGAAGACAGCTAGCTACTAAAGTAGGAGAATGAGACACTTAGGAGACACTAGCTACTCATTCTTTCCAAACATATGGAGATCAATGAGGTATTCATTGTCTACTGCAATTCAGAATACTCTTAAAGAACACGCTACCTATGTACCCCTAGCCCATTTTGTCAGCTTCTTACACCAGCTATTCATGCCTTCTATCCTTGAATATTCCTTCCATCCCTATTAATATTTCTAAAAGTCTGAGACTATTATACTGAAAAAAGGAAAATCATAATTTAAGAAATATAAGTTGCTATGTTTTTGGAAACTGAGTGGATTTCATTAGACACACATTTACCACTAGCTTCTGATCTTCCTGCAATTACCTATTCTTCAGAACACCATAATGAGAGTTTTAATAAAAATGGGTTCTTATATGCTGAAGCATTAATTCTTGTGAAATGGAAATCACCTTATCTAAAAGAGGATGAATAGAGTGTGGGACACCATGAATTACCTTTGGTAGAAAAAGCCTCTTTCAAAAATATCAGGCAACTAAGATGCTTGCTATAGCATCTGCTATAATTTTTTATGAATTGACTTATTCTATTGGATTCATTTTCTTTCCCCCCATTTTCTGCATTTTTCCTTTATAGCATAGATCCCAGTCCTATAGGGAAATGACCTATCTCCTGCAGGAGTCTGAATGTCCTTCACCTTCTCTTAAAACAAACAAGGATCAAGGAGGTCCAGCACATCTTATAGCTTGTTTGCATTCTTGCGAGATGAGTTCCACATATATTGTTACAGAATCATAGTTTGTGGAACATTAAGAAGATAAAAATGGCTTTTAAAAGCCTGAATGAAAAACATACAAGTTCAAATCTTTTAAATTGTCATACCCTTCCAAATAATCTAAACAAATCCTACACTATATTCATGGTAGTTGTTACAGATGGTCAGTGACTGAGGTGGAAATCTGATGTCCATATAATGTTCTTTTTGTTTTCAGAGGACAGTGAGGACTTTCTGATATCAAATAGGACACGAAAAACGGAGGCACGCAAAAAAGTACTGGTCAGAATTGACTATTTTTTTCCTGGAGCTCAGGAAAGAACTTCAAAATCCAGAAATTTAGTTGTGTGGTTGTACATCATTATTAAAAACATGTAAAGAAATGAATACTGGATACATGCATGCAGCAAACTTTAAAATAAATGCAATAAGCGTTCCACACAAAATTGCATGCTTCCTCAGCCCTTGTGAATGAAGGTAGTTTACAGTCTGCTTTATTGCACAAATATCTAGTGAGTGCATTTAGAGTTCAAAGTTATGGGTGTTTAGAAACATAATTTTCAAAGTCACATTGCTTTATGGCTGTTTCGTATGTCTGAAGACTAATTAACTGTGACAAACTGACCATTAGGAAAAAGCATTCATACATATGACAAGATGACAGGTGTTTTAACACAAACACAATGCCATCCTAATACAGAAAAAAAAAAAAGATAGGTTTAAGTTTCAATTAGTCAGAGATGTTTGAGAATACAACAATCATTTTCAAACCAGCGAACCTGTTAAACTGGGAATACAGTATTCCTTATTTTAAACAGTCATTCTTCTCTGAAAATCATGGGATTTAATAAGAAGGTATGACTTCTGTGCACTTCTGCCTGTTCCCTTTCTCTAGCCTTTACTGACTGATGTAATGGTTTACTACTTTCATTTACCTAGAAAAATGACAGAAGATGGGAAAGCAAGAACATGGGATTTCATTTCAAATATTTTTGCAATCAGCAACATCAAATAATCCTCAACCTTATAATTCTTATCTCTAATGACACAAAACTGAGCTCATATTTTTATTTTAGAGCATAAAACCTATAATATTTAAGGGTAGAAAAACCTAGCAAACTGCACCCTGTATTTCCGTTTCCATTGTATTCTCCATGGCAAGAAAAATGAAGGCTTTCAGTAGTGTTCACCTACCCTGTCTTACTCTACTATGTTAGAGAGTAGACTTTTGCAAACTTGATTTATCCCAAATTCTGGACTATTCCAAAAGCCTGAGAGCTTTCAGGACACCCTGGTGGTCATGTGTTATAGCTGCTTCTCAACCTGATTGTCAGAGCTTGGCATCTATACTAGCATTAGCCCAGCTCATGCCATAAACTTCAGTAGCCTTCAAAGGAAGCATTAAAGCACCCAGCAATTACTGTAAGAAAGCCATAGTTGCATCTTTCCTTTAAATGCAGCAGCTAAGCTCACGTCCAGAAACAACAGGCACGACTGCAAAAACATCCAGAGTACCCGGGCAACTTTACACTGTTGTAAAGATGCAAGGAGAGAAGTATTTTACGGCGAGGGTATGAGGAAATACAAAATACTTATCTTTGGTTTGCTGGGGTAAGGGGGGTTCTGTGGGTTTTATTTTGGTTTAAAGATTAAATGTTTTTGTGGGTAATGAAATTGCAGTTTTCCAACATGAAAAATTGCCCTCATCTTTTGCCTGGGCAAAGAAAAGAAAATGAAACACAACAATAAATTTTTATTTGTTAAAACTCACAGAGAGTCCCAGAACTGGTCTCTGTGACCACACAACAGAACATAATCTGAACCTAACAAAACTAACTTCCAGGTTAGTATTTATCCACAATTATCCAAAGCCACAGAGTCCTTGGACATATAAACATTCTGTCAGAATTCTAATCACAAGCTTATACCACCAAAATAAAATTTTGTAAAGCTCCCATTTTGCAACTGTTCTTACTCAGTAAGAGCTCATAACAATCACACAAGTGCAAAAAAGAGCTGGGGCAGGCACACCAGTTCTCTTACACGCTGGAACCAATGAATTTTTTTCTTTTTAACAAACACCCTTGAGATGTGATCCTGGCATCATCTCCCTTATAGGACAATAATCAAACCACAGAGCAGGGGAGAATATTCTGCACTGTGTGGAGGCTGGCACAGTAGAAGCGTATTCTCATAGATCACTGGTGATCAAGAGTAATTATTCATATTGCTTTGTTGCATAGAGATTACCCTAAATGGAAGGAAGCACTTTTTCCCCAATTAATCTACCTCAAATTCCCATATTATCCAACACAATAGCTCTGCTTTTTCCCCTCTAAGCTTAAACTTGACTCTAAAAAGTTAATATCCAGATGCATGTTACTCAGTCTGGGATTTTTGTTCAGATCTTAAGCCTGTATCTAAAAGACATTGGCTGGGGAATGGAGGAGCGGGGGGGGTGGTATGGAACATACAGGACTCCACTCAGCCAGCATGATTTTGTTCTGTGGTACTTAACACCACCATTTTAATCCTTCTGAAAAATGTTACATATTACAGGGTCTGGAAAAGCCAACTGTAAAAATCATGTGTAGTAAGTGATATTATTGCCATGTACAATTTTGTTACTTCCTTAAATATGTGTTCCTTCCGTGCAGTCTAGCATCCATCTAATAAGCAGGGGCTACTTACGTACTGTGCAACAGAAAGTATCAGCAATAATATATAGTAATAACAACAGTAACAACTACTTACATAGGCTTAAATGCTTTTTTAAAACCCTGTTTGCATTGTGTAGTGGTTCCAAACAGTGGAAAGCTAAGGTAACTTGACAAGTTCTGTACACTACGGCAGAGCTGTGCTGAGACTCTGAAGCTCCCTTGCACAGAGAAATATGTGCCAAAGCGGAGTATAAAAGGAACATAAGTGGGATATAAAGAACAGCTACCCTGGAATATTTATTACCATTACTAGTTAGTTATAGGACTTTTCTGGGTAATATACTTCCTCCAGATCATCACATTTAATAGCACCCAACAGACAGTCCTTCCCAAAATTGTCTCAACCTTTTTTAACCCTTGTGTAGTTTTTTAAATTTTAAAATATCCTCTGACAATTGAGGAAATAAAAATTTAACTACTCATGGTGTGAAAAAACAACTTCCTTTTAAGTGTTCAATCTGACAATTTTCTAATTTGCTATGGGAAATAGTGAGTTATCTTTCCCCAGTAACTTTTTCTCTTCTTTTCATAATTTTACAGGTTGGTACCACATTCTCTTAGGTTTTACTCTTTTCTATGCAGAGCAACCGTAGCCTTTTCAGTCTCTTCTTGTGTAAAATCTATTTCCATATATCTCTTAATCAACTCTAGTTCTACTGTATGTTTTTCAGAGAGTAATTAAGTACGGTTTTTTTTCATCCCCTTTCCAGCTCATTCATAAACATGTTAAACAGCAAAATCCCAGAATCAGAGTGCTGGAAGGGACATACTAACAGTTACCTCTCTCCATTGTGAAAGCTGACTATTTTTACCTCAACTTCATTTCCTGTCTTTAACTAACTATTCATCCACAGGAAGACCTTTCCACTTAGTTCATCAAGCTTAATTTCATCAAGAGCTGTTTATAAGGGCTCTTTTCAAAAGACATTTGAACATTCTGAGCATACTGCACTAAGTGGATCGCACACATTCATGCTTATTGACACAATTTGAAAAAACTCTAGGAAAAAAAAAATCTAATAGATTGCTGAGGTATAGGTTTTCTTCAAGGGGAGGCCTACAAAAATCCCTTTTATAAGAATGTTTAATCCACATTTATACAACAGAATTGAAATTAATTTTTCTACTAATATGCCCAGAATTGAAATCAGACCTTCTGGTTTGTTTTTTTTCCCTACACATCTTTAAAAATGTGCATAAATTTTCATTTCTAAATTCTGAGGCCACTGCAAGGAACACATTTCACCTCCTTAGCTCAGTAGTTTCATAACTGCAAGATCTCTTAAAACTCTTGAGTGTACAGGTTTTACCCTTGAGATCTGTAAATATTAGTTTTACCTTTTTAAATTAAGGAAATCCTACATTACTGCAAAAATCTCTCCCAACGACAGTTCAACAGGAGTAGTTCCTTAGACCTGCCTCCTGTAAGCAAAAGTGCCAGTGTGTGAGAACATACCTGTGCTGTCCTGACCACAGAAGTGAATGGTAATGCATCTCACTGGAATGCAAATAACATCACGCTATACCTGAAACAGACTACACTTCAGCATCCTGTTACTTATTGGCTTGAAGTTTGTTCTCATTGATTCAAATACTAGAGTATTTCGGTTTTCTGTAAGATTTTTTTGGTGTAGACAGGTTTGGTAGTGCTTTTTTCATGTGGTGTGGTGGTGTCTGGGTTTTTGGTTAGTGGATTTTGCTGCTTGTTGTTCCAACCACCCCCCCAGCCCCGACAACATATTGTATGTCTATGAGGCAAGCAAAACGATAAGAAGAATAATGTAACCATGTCTTCCATCCTCAGCTACTGTTAACTACAGTGAGTTCCTCTAAAGTTTCAATGGCATAATTAAGACCAAGGTGTAGTAGCACTAAAGTAAACTTAAAAAAAAAGAAAGAAACATGGTAATACAATGAGCTCCAAACATTACATATCCTAATAAATCATCTTTGTATTAAGATGATAGTCATACCTTTAAAATCAAAAGGTCAAAAAACTACTTTGTATCCTATCTACCCAACCATACATAAAAAAATAACCTGAGCATTGCTTTAAAATCAAAGTACTTCTGCTTAATCCAATAGCTAAAGCAACAATCAACTCTGTAGATTCCCCATTATGCGTCAGTATTCAAAAATGCACTTGACTGAAGCCCTGCACCATCAGGCTGGTAGAGCTGTGCAGAACTAACGTGGAATTCCTGCTCCACTGCCCCATTTCAGCCATCACACAGCCGAAGATTTCAGTTACAATTCATTCTATTTTCACAGAACCAGGGACAAGGAGGAAAGAATGTCTTATATAGAGCCTAATTCTGGAACGAACAATATAAATAGGAGTCATAAACCCAATAGTAGTTGCAGGCATTCCCACTTCTGAGACCAGACCTTTGACTGTAGCAAGAAGGTAAGGAAAATCTGTGAAGGATATGAGATATTTTCTTCTTCCTCTAATCTTTTGCATTGCAAGTAGTGCTAGCAGAGTACTGTGCCTTCAGAGCATAATTATTTCAATACTCCTTTTAAATCACTGCAGTTATAAATCATCTACTACTACTCAGAGCTCCACATAAACACTCAGCTGTTGCTTTTGCATAGACTGCATTTGGAAGAAGATCTTTTGGTAGGAATTATGTTAAGGCACATCTGAAATTAATGTCAGCATTCAAAAGAGGCTGTTCTACAAATTTCTGAATCGCTACATTAAAAAACTGCATCCTTGTCCCAGTTTTTTTCCATTACTGTTTATGCTTTCTAATTCTACCAATTAGATGTACTAAAAAAAGTTGTAATTTAAAATCCAATTGCTTAAATTCAATTGCATCAGCAGTTGAATGATCTCTCAAAATTCTAGAGTCAGAGGTAACCAAGTTTAGGTATTTTTCAGACAAATTGGCATGGGATTAATTAAATTTCCAGCATTTTATTTGCTTGTTTTGTACCCAGATAATCTTTTGTTCTTTTTGGTTGACTTGCCTTCTAGCACTCACTAATTGAAAAATAGAGATCAACATCATTAGCATTCTTCGTACCTCAACTATACATTAACCCACTTTCCCTACTGTGAGTGCAGAATTTTTAGAGATATATACACATATATATCTCTCTCTATCTTAAGAAGGATTATAAATAGAATAGTATGTGATATTTCTGCAGAGTTTTATCAGAGGTAGAAGTGAATATGGGGGAGTGAACTTGAATTACGTTTATTATTGCACAGCATCCTTGGCAATTAAAGTTTTTCTCCCACTTAGATTTTATTGTAGAAATAGGTCACAGGCCAGGTCCATGTCCCACTGTAGCAAGAGCAATTTTTTCCACTAATATCAATAGCAATTGAGGTGGTGCATTTTGTATAAGAACAGTTCATTAAACAACCTTGCTTATAAATACCCTTTTTTAATGTGCCTTATGCATTTATGCTCAAGTTTAAGGCTGATTTTATCTTTTTATTTATTTATTGAAAAAAACCTACAAACTTCTGTGGCTTTTCTAGCTTGGAACATATAGAACTTTCTGCCAAATCAGTAGCCTCAACTGATTACACTGTACTAGCTATAAATACTGTACTCTGACCATTGCACCTATCATGAGCACACAGCAACAGGACAGCCAGGAGAAGAACAGAAATATACACATCCCCTGCCTGTCTTTGGTTGAGAAATGTAGCTAACTCTGGTTTTCCAAAGCTGCTTGTGCTTCTCACATTTTATGCCCTCAGGGGATAAAATATTTCCTTACTCTTCACAGAAACTGAAACAAATCCTCAATGCTATAGCTGTGTTTGAACTTCATGATGCTTCCTGCTTCTCAGGCATTTTTTCCTGTGCATGTGCAACAGAAAGAAGCGCTTGCCCCCGCTCCTTTCTCTGATGAGTCAGATACTAAAAGGCAATTCTGAACAACTCCTCATATTGTATAGCTAAGCTTTTTAGCAAAAGAAAAAACATAAGCAGCTCACACACACACACACAAAAAAATCTATAAGGCTAGTGTCTCACTGACTCGGTTTCAAACTAAATAGCGACAATGGCTCTCACTGCAGAACTTCTTTTGACAATAGCATATGTATGCATATAAATACAAACAAGTCAGAAATTAATGCACAAACAATAGTGAACTGGAATATCTGGAAAAATAAGCTACATGCACTGTGTGTTCTGAGTACTTCATCACAATATAAACACAAGGTTAGCTGAAATAAAGCCAATGATCCTCAGAAGTTTTCCCTACAGACCAATAATTTGTCAGCACAAATGACATCAGTGCTCAGTGGATGCTGAGTTTGAGATTTGTCATTCTCCATTGGGCAAAACAGACAAGGTTAATTCTTGGGATCTGATCCTGCACATAAGTGCACTGTGCTCCCTCTGCAATATACTGCCCTAACCAATAGTGTTTATGACCATGTTTGGCACTTGTTTCTGAGCCTGACCCTTTTAATCTTGGACCTAAAGGCATCATCTCTGCCTGCAATATTTGAGGCACATATATTTCAACTAGCATAAATACAAATATTTACTGCTAAAATTGCTCCAGTGTCTGTGAAGATAAACCCTTCCTGGAAGTGGCTGGCTCCATGAAGGAGCCAAAGGATGGAGTTAAGGAGGACAACTGCAAAATAACTCACAGTCTGAGCATTCAGCCTGAAGCCTCCATACCACTAGTAAGGCTGATAAGCACAGGGAATATACTGATGTGACAGGTATAGTCTATAAAACATCATTCCTTATGCCAACCTTTATAGCCTTTAGTATAGCATATAGCATTTAGTATTCACCAGTGCTGTAGAACTCGTGTTTATTAGAGACAACGAGTAGATGTTACATCACAGGCAAAAAAAGGATGACTTTCATGGCCACAGGAGTCATCAGTGTTTCAGAAGATCTGTACAGGACCCCTTTTTCTGTAGCATGTGAGAGTTCTTCAAAATATTAATTAATATTTCAGTATGGTCACAAAGGAATTGAAGTGTCAGCAGAATGAGCAACTCTTCTCTCCTTCACCCTTTACACCAAAAAAAATCCTGATAGACAAAGTTCACACAAGAATTCTATCAGTCAGGTACTAAAACAACTCTTCTGAATCTCAGCCCAACATCTTAACTGAAACATTGTCCTTACAGATTCAGTAGTCCCTTAAATGCAAGACAGTCCTTTACCACATGGCCTTCTCTTTGTCAAACAGAAAAAAAGCAAAGCAGACTTCATTGCTGTTGTCAGAAATGGCAGCTCCTCCCAGCCATTAACAGGAGGTAGAGGTACAAAAGAACATGAACATGGTAAAGAAATAACCCCAGGCCGTACACTGGAATGCCTTCTCCAACCGATCTAGAGTGAAAGGGGGTTAAAAAAGGATAACTAGCATTGTACAAAGTCAGGACACTTTGTACTCTGAGCTCTTCAAGTGTACTTGTGGCTACAGACAGTTAAACTAAGAGTATTTTCTATTGCTGATACTGCCCTTTTCCAGTGCTATTCAAATCCTTTAAGTTTTCATGGTTTGGCTAATCCTATTTCTTTTTAAATCACATTAAGCCTTTCCATATCTCTTATGAATATTGAAAAGAATGAACATACACCTTGCAAAGACAGCAGAATAAGTCTCTCATGAGGAGAAATGAGCTGGCTAGAATCCATAAGAGCTACATTTACCTTCGGTACACCACAGTGAAAGACATAGTTAAAGGACTGGGCAGCCTCCAAAATACTTTCCAACTCCATTACTACAGCTTCTGGCTACGCTAGGTCCCATCAACTGCCTAGGCAATAGACATTGCACAACACTATTTTTCCAGTGTCTTGACATCACATGTAATAATTCCTTTACCAGCCAGAACATAAACCTTTCAAATGCCATTGCTGCTGGACACTAAAAAAGCTGGACACTAAAAAAAGCCTGCTAACTGCCTTCAGTTGAAGACAGTATTGCCTGCCCTGCCATACTATGGCTAAACCCATATCCTGCTGCAAGATGAGTATCTCTAATTCATTATTTTTACATGTAAAAGATCTTTCGTGAACAGCAAACACCTGGAGCTTGAAAGCAGGTACACTGCATTTCATCTTGCAAGTTAACTTGTAAAATTAATTCAAATGAACTTACAGTTATGTTCAAGGACTTGTATAAGGTAGTTCATTAATAGCTCTGAAATCCTTTCTTCAGCAACAAGACAGTTCAAGTGCTATCCAGAGTGACATACTAATGTTTTTGAACCCTAATCTATAAAGACTGTGTTTGGACTTAATAGATGCATCAGTCTGTGACCAATTCATTCTCGGCAATTCTACTGAGGCTGAAAACAAGGACAGGAATTAGTGCCAGCGTGGATGACAAATTTCACTAATGCAGATGTTTCTTCACTAAGAAATGGACCGGTATCACCAATCCACTTCAAAGTGACCAATAAGTCAATATTTTCCATCTGCTTTCCGGTTTACAGTCACTACTAAAACTGAATTTGAGAAGCCTAAGGGTAGCCATACTCCACTTCCAAACTCTAAAACTCTCAAAACTACCACTTTTCAGGCAGTCTTTACTTTTTCTAGGGCAAGTAGTACCTGTTGTTACTAACATAAGTGACTAAACCCTGTTAGTTTTTCCCCACACACAGCTCTCTCGAAGCTCCTCAAGTCTGAGGCTTCACCTGCTGAAAAATGCTGGTTTTGTGTACAAACAGCTCGAGCATATAGCACAACCTGCTATTAACTTCTCAAATACTGCGGAAAACTAATTTTCCTAGAGATTATTTTTCCCTCCCAGAACATAAACCTCTTTTTTTTTTTTCTGAGCCATGTAATGGAAATGTTCCTCACAGCTCTACTCAAACCAATGTAATTTTTGTATCTTTCAGGATTATAAACCTCTACCTTTTGTATCACAAAACATCACAGAAAAGTTTAGTATGATAGGCTGGGGCAGGCCTATACTAATACTTCTTAAATTAGTAGCACTGTAGCTTTCACTGTGTAGTGCTATGCCTGCTAAGTTCCAGTGATGACAGGAAAATATGAGTCCTACCAACAGGATGCTTTGTTTCCCACAGAAGGAAAGTCATTAACACTGCACTGACTAATGAAGAAACATCAGTGTTTTGTTAATACCTGCTCGTTGCAAAAAATCCACAACTTTTGTGTTTGTGTGTGCTTTTTTATGCTGCTTATTGTAATTATTGTATGGGAAGACGTATTAGTTGAAGAAAAAAAAAGCATTTGAATCCACACTTCAAGCCACCATAATTGCATTTCTTCAGCTTTAGAGATTCCAGTTTTCAAAATTACAGACAAAAATACTAAGACTTGTAGCATGGACACTAGTTCTCTATGAGTCCAACTCCTCTTAGACTGAAATAAATCTCTTAATACAAAAGGAAAAGAAATCCTCAGAAAGCTTGAACTGGATCACACCTAAGCCTATTCCTGTGGATTTAATTAGAGAGTTAAGACATCCAGCACCTTGAGTAAGACATTTTATCTTTATCCTGAAGGGTCAAACATTTATTTGTAAACTGAAACTAAGTATGTCCTTGGCAGAAATACTGGTTAGGGGTACGTGCTACAAACAAGCTTCTAAAGAAGTGAGGTCCAGTTATACATGCAATAAACTGAATTTAGGCTAGTCAGAATGAAGACTATCCAGAAAAGGCTGCCACCAGCTAACAGATACAGTGGTGATTTGGATTCAGACAACACACGCCAAAGCAAGCAATTTTATAACTTACGTGCATGATCAACGGAACAGAGAAAAAATTATAATTGGCTTATTGAATAATCCAATCCACCACTCTTCACCATCAGCATGTTTGGAAAACACTGATGATTTCAGAATTCCTAGGAGGGTCATTTATAAACACCAGTCATAAAATAAGTTTTGTTGGCCTGGCCATTATTTGACTAGAATTTACAGTATCATCTTGGGGGGGGGGGGGGGGGGGGCG
>JAVSBS010027743.1:6733-32222 GCA_033124195.1 Coracias cyanogaster
TTTTAAATACCTCCAGGGATGGCGACTCAACCACTTCCCTGGGCAGCCTGGTCCAGTGCTTTACAAGCCTTTCGGTGAAGAAATTTCTCCTAATGTACAGCCTAAACCTCCCCTGGCACAACTTAAGGTTGTTTCCTCACATTCTATCACATGTAACTTAGGAGAAGACACTGACATCCACCTCTCTACAACCTCCTTTCAGGTTCAGTGATAATATCTCCTCTGAGCCTTCTTTTCTCTAGGCTAAACAACACCAGTTCTCTCAGCCGCTCCTTATAAGACTTGTTCTCCAGGACCCTTCAGCAGCTTCGTTGCCCTTCTTTGGACATACTCCACCATGAAGGGCAAAGTTTCTGCTCTGGGTTCCCCTCCCCACAGGGCCTCTGTGTACCATCTCACAGCAGTGCTTCCGGTGCACCCCAAGCCTCCCTATCACACAAATAGCCTGCTCTCTGTCTTGGAGATAAAATTATTCCAGGTGCCAGACCGCTAAATGCTGTGCTGACCTTTCAAGTCTACTGACGACGGAGCATGTGCTTGTAGTTGTGCTAGACATATTCTAAGCACATCCCCAAATAAGGGTCAGAAATGGCATCCATCAGTTCACGTGGTACAGACAGAAACAATGTTGCTGGACTGGAGGCAGGAACATTAATCAAGACATCCTTAAGTAATTATTTCCATTGTTGCCATTTACTGGCTTAGTTAAACAGAAATAGGCACATTTGCTCTTGGCCTTTTGAAGCATCACAAGTTGCTAGACTTGTGCACTACGGGCAGATCTATGTTGTGTTTTTTATGTGAATCTGAGAACCTCAGCTGAGAACAGCTGGGTCAAAATGAGCTTCATGTGCAAAGTAGTTTGACACCTCTATTCAGGCGCTGGCTTTTGGTGAGATTTCAGGGTAAGCAGAAAAGTTTCTTTCCACTTCTGTCCCAGAAGCATTTACTGCCTTGTGCAGCAAAGGCAGAGAAGCATTTATAAGCAAACTTGCTCATAAAACTTCCTTCCAGCAATGTGGATGTGAGGACTGTCCATCAGAAAGCTTTATTCTCACCTCATATTTCTGTGCATTGTAGAGGAATATCCAAAGTGGTATGTCTACTCAAAACCATAAAGCTGTGATGATAACTTTTCAAATGGCACTATTTCATCTTTTTTTAAGCAGAAAACTAAAAAAGGCCTTGTCTTGAATACATCTGATCTAATTTAAAGTCTTTTGAACTGCACTAAAATTTTTTATCTGAAGTCAGTTCAACATTTAAGTGTTGTGGATGATTTCATGGATTTGTGCAAATGTTTTGTGGCCCTCCTTTCCTCTATGGTCTGAACTTCTTATTGCCTATACGTCTCTCATGATGCATTATGGCATACTGTCATGGCAATCATGCACTGCAGGAAAGGCTGCCTAACCCTTAGGCAGGAGGGAGGGCTCTAGAATGACAGGTCTCACAAGGCACTTCAACATCACAGGCTACTGAAGCTTCATGTGGCCCTCAATAAAATTTTCATCAGTTGGTTTTAATGTGAGAAAATTAAATACGTTGATATTAAAGGGCTGAAATATCTCTTTTTGGTTCAGGGAAAAAAAAATATCTATTTTCTGGTTTTTTTGAACACATTTCAAACAATTTCTAATAATGTTTTGGTATTTAGGCTATTCATGGAACAAAAGTAACATAAAATATTTGAGCTTAGAAAACATTTGAATGAATGGTTGTAGGAGTCTCAGTCAGTCCCAAAAGGAAGAAAAGATGCTCTGGAGACAAATAAAGAAGGAGTAATTCCCAAAAGGCAGTGATAGTTCTGTAACGTGTTGGGTACACAAATGGGATCAGGCTTTTATGTGAATGAAAGAGAACTTCTTTTCGTTAGTTGAGATTGAGGGACTGAAGTCATCTTTTCTTAGCCTTTTTTCTAGGATATGCTACTACTTGTTTCCTCTGTGTGGATGTACCTCCTTTGACTCCTCTACTATGCTATTATTTCAGTAGTTTTGACTGTGGGAAACTTCATGGATGGATCAGTATCCAAGAAGTGCTTTAGGTTTTGACTTATCATGGAAATTAAATCATATGGCCTTTGTGCAAGCATATACAGATGTGAGTTCCCTTCTTAATCACTTTTGAGCTCATTGTCCTCGTACAAATCAGCCCTTAAGAGATAATTACACTCTTCTAAAATGGGTGATTGGTTAGAGAAAGGAGGTACATGCCCTCAGGAAAAGATTCTGGGTGAGCTCATCCCCTTTCAAATGCTAGATAATCAACAGCAGAGGGATGATTCACAAGAAAGCTGGCCATAGATGAGCTTGCACCTTTATAGACAAGTAAAACAGAAGTGACATACAATCTATAGAAATGAGGCATCATTCATTTTAGTGCTTGCAATGTTTTAAAAGAAGGTTTCTCTTGCCCTCCGCCTGATGCTTTCATGGAAGTCATTCATTCAAAGAGTCAAGTTCTGAACCTGAATTAAGGAGCTGACAGAGAAATGTCTTTCCGTGAGATGTTTGTGTTCTCTCAGTTCTCCAAAGCTTCTGGCCATCTTGTAGCAGTCCTGGCTGGAAAGTGTCAAGGGAATAAAAGTAACTAAAAATACATATTAATTATAACTAATCTATTTGTCTCCACTCTGTCATGTAGTTATCTCAATACATGATCAAGGGATGCTTTGGTCACCTATTATGTCACAGTGCTATGCTTTGAGCAGGGTTGCTACAGAAAGAAGAGTTGATTTTAGATAGGATGAGGTTTATGAACTCTATTTTTTTCCCTTTTTGTTTTGACATCCAGCTATCAAGTAGGTCTTGTGAGGAAAAAGAGATCACACAATTAAACAGGATTTCTAGGTCAGACTAGTATTAAATAGAAACAGCTAAAACACTTGCATTTCATAAAGTAGGGAGTTAATACTCCATGACATTTTGATATAAAACCTTGCTTTGTTTCAGAACTGGAAGACATTTTAGTGTATTTATTAATACAAAGACCAGGGAAGGGAAGTTCCAGAGGCAACCAAATCCCTTCTTTAAGAACAATGCTATGCTATAAAAACTGCACTAATTAAATTTGTATATTCTGCAAAGAGAGATAAAATAAATTACTAAGTGATGGGTGTTGCTTAGTCAAATGTCACTTTGACTTTAGTGTAAATGTTCAGCAGAGAGCTTTTGCATTATATTTAGATCTCTTTCTAAGAGTCATGCTTCATCTAGCTTCTGCAGGGCGGGGTCAGGGGGGAGGAATTTGGCCTAAATATGTGAGATCAGTAAGGATGATTTGTTCTCATCTCATTCTGAAAGCCTGAACATTGAAAGTTGGTCCCCATCTATACTGTGAACTGAACCGAATACCCATACAAAGTAAACACTAAATCTACAAGGAGGTCCAAATCCAAATTTGGATGCCACGGCTTAATGTCTAAACTTTTTTTCTATAGTTGGCAGTGTCTTAGATTTATCTCTATTATACTGCTGTCAGTGCTCAATGATTTTGCGCACTCCAGCTTGATGGGCCATTTAATTAACATTAATCTGTTTTGAATATACAGCCTGCATAGGTAAGATGTGTACACTGCAGTAACCAGGTTCTTGTTAAGTACTATCTTTATGCAATTAACTGTAGATATCCTAAACCTCATTTACAGATAAGCTTCTTATAAATTCCCTGTAATGTGGCAATTCGTATTTTAACCTGTGTTTTGTTTGGTTTGGTTTTTTAATTCAGGGTTATTGGCAAGTTTTAGGTGTAATTTCTTCCTGTAAAGGCTGACTTCTAACACTAGTCTGGTAACTGGACTATACAGCTGGTTCTTGAAGATAGGCCTTTGAATCATTTGCCATCTGGTTACCTGGAAGTTTATGGAAAATTAATTTGGTGTCATTCCCCAGATGTCCAGCCTCTTTTGCCGTTTATGTTAATTGACCCAGTTTGCTGGCCGACTCTGAAGAAAGGACAAAAAATTATTAGATTGCAGAGATCAAATTTCTGTGTCTCTTACAGAAATGACTGAAAGGTTGGCACAATGGAGCATGAGACCTGACACACTTACAATTTACTTTCCAAGAGGATCAAGGAATTTGTATAAAATCTGAATGAGATATTTTTTTTCTTATTTATAAAAAAGCTTTCATTCCCAGAGGATATAGTGTCTATCAGAGCACTAGAAATGTACATTCAAGGGGAGCAACCAACATTAGCCAAGCTGAAAATTATTATAATGGGTCACAGAGGAGTAGCTGGTTATAATTTTTTTTTTTTTGTCCTACAATCAAGGTCAGGATGGAAGAACTAAAGATTTATTCCAAGTTTTTCATGTATGTCTGGAACAGGAGTTGCCTACCTTGTTAACATAGGTATCAAACTACAGAACCATACTATCTAATTTGAAGCATTCTTTAGGAATAGGTGAATATAATGGCTCAAAATTGTGGAAGGTGAATTTACTGACTGTAAAGAACATTAATATTAGAAATATGGAAATATTTGTGTTATGCCTACCTCTTATGAAAGCTAATCTCTCAAGTCGCTAGGGTAAAAATATGATACCAAGTTTGTGATTTCTAGCTTTTTGATTCCAAGATTAACCAGAGTCCAAGAATTTTGTTAAGAGGAGAACTTCAGACATGGGAACTTCAATGTTTCTGGGATGCTGCTTACGCTGCAGGCCTATGCAGACCATGTCTTTACAATGGTAATCATGGGAGGCATATGCACACCTACAACTCAGTATGAGAGGGACCTGAATACCCATCACATCAAAGCTGGAATTTCAGTTAAGCAAGTACAAGAAGTAAATCATTAGCTTTGCCTCAAGAGCTGATTTCTGTTCTTTAAAAGGATTTACTAGGCAGACCTGCGATCCACATCTTAATCACTACCTCTTTGAAGGACTGATTATGAAATACAGACCTGTGATCCATATGGTAATCACTTTCAAAATTTTTGATGCTTTTCATGGCAAAAGGTCTAAAGTCAGGTCTAGATCTAAAATGTTTTGGTATTTCACTGTCACTTTTTGGTTTATATAGGCAAAGACTCCACTGAGAGAATAAAGTGTAAAAAAAGCAAAAAGAAAGACGAGGAAGAAGTGCTATGCTCCTTAATTCTGTTCTGGGAAACAGTAGCAGCCGTGTCAGCAGAAATACTATCTTGCTGATATAAGTGAGTCTGTAGACATCCATCCTTGCCCAAGATGGGCTGTACTGACTGGAGATATTATTGTACCCAAGCTGCTCATTGTTTGCCTGCCCTCATCCACTGTCTTGCAAATGAAGATCATTGTGCCAACATTTCTGACCCATCTAGGTGTACTGAAACAAGACCCCTGGATGGACTCGATCCACTGGCCATGCTGCCAGCAAGGGGAGAAGGAAAGAATCCCCTGATTTGCCTACCTACAAAATGGGGATGATGACAGCTCCCAGCAAAACGTAAGCAACAAAGACCTGGGAATGTGATAGCACACTCAACCTGCAGGGCTGATGTGCAAAAATGTCAAAAGCTTATTTTAGGATGGTGTGCTGCTATGGTTTTTCCTATATAACAGGAAGCTTTTTCTAGTGAAAAAAAGATTTAAAATATTCCATAGACACTAGTGTGAAAGTATATATTAAAAAAGCCTGCATGCAATGAATATGCAAGAGGTTGTGCAGCCACATTTAACTTTGGCTGATTTTGCAGTCTCTATGTATTCTGAAGATAGCTTTTATATGGAATGTATATATATATAACATATTTAACATAATCCAACACCTTTTCTATATGAAAAAGCATAAAATATCTTGACTTCCTGTGATGAAAAATGGCAAAAAACCCTCAGAACTAATGTATTTAAATTGACTGATATAAAATGGAGGCTTTTCTTTAAAGGCTCTGAATGTTTTCATCAGTACAGACAATTTAATTCACACTCTCTGCTTAACTAACGGCAGCTGTATTCTCCAAAATTGTACGCTTGGTCCTGTCCTCCCACATGCTCTAACAGCTAACCAACAAAAGCTCTAAGGGGTTTAAAAATAATCTTACTGAGCTCAGGGCAAAGGAGGCTTTTACACTGACGATATTCTACAAGCCTTTCATAAATCACTTTATCAAGCCCAAGATAAAGCTGCAAATCTAGAGATAAATTTTTAACTCCAATTATGCATGCAGTAATTATTAATAAACTGATGGACAGCAGTTGAGTGTTCATTAGGTACTGAGTATTTGTTCTGCAAATGTCTCATTTACATTGCTTTTAACATTCAGATATCAAAATAAATCATTAAAACAACCATTGGCATATTTCATTAGTGATGATTTTGATGGAGAATCACCTTAATTTTCTGGAGAACTGATACTTCTCCTCATCACTGATGCTAATTGACTAGGACCAGTGAGAAGTTTCACTGACCACAGTTTTATTTACACAATTAAGCTTAAGTAGCTGGGTTTGAAAATAGGGTGCCTAATTTAACTACAATTTTTGACAGTGTCATGTCTAGGACAACATACTGGTCAAAAGACAGACATTTTAAAAAATGTTGTTAACAGTTGGTACAAATGATAATAACAAAGGGAAAGAAAGAAATCACTCCTTTTTCCAGAGGAAGTATTTACGTAGGAATTGTGTTTATCAGCAATACTTACTTTGTAAGGACACGTATTGGCATATGCTACCTTATGGTCATGGTACTAAAAGTTCAAAGAAATTAGCTTGCAGTGCAACCAGAAATAATATGCTGATATCTTAAAAGGTAAACAAAACAACTTAATGTATTTTGTTGGCTGTATTTTAGGTTTTTCAAGGGTTTCCCCTCCATGTTGATGCATGCTGTAGTTTCCAGCTATGTAGCAGCCCTTTGTCACTGTGTAACCCTTTGTACCAGAAACAGGTAGTCACTGTGTTATAGGCAGCCTCTGTGTTTGGGGTGGCTACCCATCTCACCCTTCCTTCACGGTGATAGGAGTGCTGTGACTGTGCAAAGCATCCACAGTGGTTTCAATGCTTTTGTCACTCAGACCGTCCATGAAAATGTTACATTAGGTTGACCAGTCTTTGACTATCGATCTATATTTAGTTTAAGAGGAGTTCAAGGGTTGTCCCTGCAGCAGGGCCTCATCATAAAACTGGAAGCAGAGTTGTGCTGTTAGATAATCCAAATACTAGAATGGGGTCATCCTTGGACCAGCAGTATGCCCATTCCTAGTTTACAGCCATATCATTGTTGTTTTCCTCTTTATTAACCACTGCATTCAACTCTTGGTTTGTTGGCCAAGGGAAAATTTTACTAGATAGTCGTTAGCATCAGGATTAGGATCTGTGCTGCCAAACATAGAGGATATGACCTTTTCACTGTGTAACAGCCACTAAAAGAAGCATCAGACCAATGTCACTTTGTGACAACTAAGCATAGTAGGGCCAACAATTTTATCATCAAAGGGCTTTCAGATGTTCGCCCAGAAAGATTTTGAGGGCTGGAAAAGAAGATAAGACTGAGTAAAGCCCAGACATTTGGTAGCCTTGCTCACAGTCAAGGGTGTCCTGATTTAACCCCTGATTCTACTGCAGTGCTACAGCTTGCCATGTGTTATGGGAAACAAAGTCAGTCGCTCTTTAGGAGATGTCTCTTGGTGCCATATATGTCCTTCCAGCTGCAAGCAGCAGCTTTCCTCCTGCACCTT
Organism: Coracias cyanogaster; assembly: GCA_033124195.1. Classification (NCBI taxonomy): domain Eukaryota; kingdom Metazoa; phylum Chordata; class Aves; order Coraciiformes; family Coraciidae; genus Coracias; species Coracias cyanogaster. The sequence continues at coordinate 14,402 of JAVSBS010027743.1, forward strand.
GACTCCTTATGCTATAGGTGTAGCTGAGAGGGGAGACACCTCTACACATGTAAAGGCATGATGCAGAGTTTCAACTCCTTTTGAGCCTTACTGAGTCTGTAACTTTAGCCACCACAAATATGGGAGTTGAATTCCCTTCCCCACCTGTGTTGCTATTCTAGCATCCTGCCAATGAAATGCTGTTGGCTGCTGAAATCAGAACTTGCATTTAAAAACAAGAGTAGTCAGTGGTGAATCTAACATGTTTTTTAACTGCAAGCAATCACTAGAACTGAGCTGGTAAAAAGGGACTTGGGACTAAGCAAGGGAGTAGGAGAAAGTAGATAGAAATTAATGGCAGTAATCTAGAAAAAAGCAGAAGGTAGGGAAGAGCCTGGGAAAATTAGAGAGGAAGAAAGAGGATGGAAACAGAAGAATTATTTCTACAGGAGAAGGATGCATTGAAAGTGAACTCACAGACACTGTCAGCACAGTGGCGGAAAAAGAGAAATACAGAAAAAGGGAAATGAATAATGTATTGCTCCATTGCTCTTCAGTTCTGAAGTGGATTTTGGAGTTATTACTGCAATCTTAAAGTTTTCCAACTGAATTGGAATCAAGCACTCACTTCACCCTTCACATCCTATTAGGCAGTTCTTAGATCATAACTGATTTATAGGTGCTCATAATCTCACATCTTGACTATGGTAGCTTTGCTAGAGCTTGACCTTCTTCATCCTTAAATGTCTTCCCTCTGGCACAGACTAAATGCAGCCACCTCTGCAGCCATCTGAATCTGGCCTCCCTTTTCATCCTATGCCTCTGAGTTTCCTTTTCCTTTTCAGAACCTTTCTAACAATTTGTCTTTTTACCTTATGTCTTTTTGCATCATCTCATTGATTGTGTTTACAAGGCAGGCTTCCATGTACAATGCATGTCACATCTTAAGTCATGTTGCCCTCTATGCCTTGTATCTCTTCTGAATACTCTCTTCTTCTATGAAGTCAAGAAAATGCTATAATTGAAGTGCGTTTTAGGGTATAGAAGCTACATTTTAGCAGAAGAAGAAAATTTTCCTGCCAAGCTTAGTCACCAAGATGTAGTCTATTGTAAACTGCATCCTTTCAAGTACTGTTTATGAGTTTTATGTGTTGCATTTTCTCCTGTGGTTGGAAAATATCTACCACATGGGTACAAGGAAACCATTTCAGAAATTGCTGAAAGTCTTCATGAGTAATGCCTATGATAAACAAGCCTTAACTTGCAGCCTGGATTGCCAAGCTTTTGCTTTAGGCTACTGTTTTTTCTGAGTATCTCCAAGAAAAGGAAGTGGAAAAGTAGCACAAAGGTCATCTGATTTACACTGATTTGACTACCCACCTCTTGCCCACATTTGGCCCTTCCACTGCATTTATGTCTCCCTCCAGCACACAAGGATTTAATTTGTTACACATGTAATTATTTCATAGCTTGAGGTGAAGGAAAGATTTTACTGCCTTCATCTACATTTGCTGTATAATGCAGGGAATTAGCAATAGGTGGTGACACTCATACAGCCTTTCTAATGCTGGAGAAAGGACCAACAGTGCAACAACTGACCATTTTTGTAATAAGCAGATTGCTTTATCCTAACATCTTTGATGACCCAAAGCAATTGACACCAGAAACTATTTGCCCCACCAGCCCTACATCTCTACAGAGTGAATGGCAGGTCCTGCCCATTGCACTCCTTGCCAAGAGAGGAAGAACTGATCACGCTCACTGAGAAATTGAATTACAGTCACAGCAGAAGACCTGCTGTAACTTCATTTGTTTCTCATTGCATTCTTTAAATTATTTTGTTGTTTACTTAACAGTTACTGTTTGGATTCAGTGATCTGGCAGTCCAAAATACTTAAAGTAAGCATTTTAAATATAATAATCAGATAAAGATGGTAACATGTGAAATATGATTAACATCTTAATACAGGGAAATACAGCCTTTAATACAGGGAAATATTGGCATCGGAAAGATGTCTGTTAAGTCATCAAATCAAGTTTCATTGTTTCTAATGGAATTAGTATTTTTAAGCTCACTAAAATAGTCTTGTAAAATGGCACAGTTTGAGATTTTCAGAAAATTGAAAATTTCTGGTTATGCTCGAGAAAATTGTCTTTGAACATTTTAATGAGTAATGACTTTCTGTAAAATTGTTTTGTATGTCTTTATAGTATTCTGACATTAATGGACTTGTTAGTTAAAAACAGAACCATTAAAATACATATGAGCAATTAAATGTTTCCTTTGTACCAGGGAACTCTGAATCCCAGTGAAATTACCTGTTGTGTCTGGGGAAACGTGGTGTTATAAATGCGGCTGTTAAAGCCTGCTGATATATTCAGCCTGTATTTCTTCTGTGTGTAAGAGGAAGAAATTATGTGTGTGTCTGTGTGGATGCCATTTAATATTTGTGCACAATCTAAAAGCTGAGTATGTATTCAGGTATTACTCAAATTAAACATCCATTGGCTTTTGGAGACAGTGTGACCATTATGTATGCAGCCTGAAACAGAAGTACAAGTGTGGACTATGTCTTTGGTGGTAATACTAATTGTCTGGTCTTACCTTTCATCTTTGTCATACACTTATTTCTGGTACCTCAGCTTTCCATGCCGGTCACATCAACATGGACGCACTGAGATGCTCTTGTGGGTCCTACAAACCCTGAAGCCTTGCAGACCTACCTAGTACACACTTTCCCAGTTCTACCAACATCCCCACCTTATCCATGGCCCATGGTCACACAAATCACATTATCTGTCCCTTCACCGTGAAAGCAGATGCTTTCAATTCAGCAAAACAGGGCAACTATGCCTAATTAGCAGCAAAAGAAAAATCTCTGTCTTTTCCATCAGAGAGAAGACATACCTATCTCTCTTAGAGAGTAGCCCTATCCATTGGGATGCATGCTTTTTAACTGTTCTTTTTGAGGTACCTGTACCTGAAAGGCAAAAATCTCATTTTCCTTCTCTCTTCTTCTTGGCCTGGAAATCTTTTAAAATATTCCTTCTGGAAATCAGGTCCGTGATTTCCAGAATATATGTTTAGTGTGTCCTGTTACTCCGTCAGATCTTAAAAGGCCCAGATGCTCTGTTCCTCCTCATCCTCTGGGTTTAAGTGCTCTGCCTGACAGATGCTGCTGCATGGACATGGTGGCTGGGTGCTATACAAGCTGTGAACATGCTGTAACACATCTTCTCTGATTATGGGCAGTTTTAACAGGAAAAGACAAAAATTAGGCACAGAAACTTGGTGCCGCTGTTTGTATTTTTCATGTCCCATATTTCATGTCCTTATTTTGCCAGTTTGAGCCTGTACTTGGAGCCACAAAGAAGTCTCCTAAGAGCAAACCTTCATTCTCCTCTGTTTCCCAATATGCTGGAAAAGAGGAGAGGGCAAACTCTACATTAGAAGTTGGGCTTTTGCCAGATCATTCCTCACGTTCCCTTGCTAAGGCTGGGCTCATTTCTTTGCATTCTTCTTATCCCTGAAGAATTGCCTGAAGAAGATCTCTGACTTCAGGTGGCAACACCTGGTTGCCTGGCAGAGATAGCTGTCTCCTTGATGGCACAATTGTAATGATACTACCCTGCTGTCTCTTAGATGCTTGACCTACATCTATGTGGATAGAGAACCTGTGGCTCCTTTCCAAGGACCTGTGTCTTTGGAAAGTAAAATGGGCATTTGAGATTACTGGAGTGATGGTGTACTATGGTTACAGTACATATACTTAATGCCACATTGACCTACAATAGACCAAAATGTGGTCTAGCCTGGAGTGTTATAACTACTACAGGCTGTTGACCACTGCCTGCAACTACTAGAGCTTGAAATTTGCCAATTTACATGGCTGACAGATGAGGAAGAATTTTTTCAGGGGAACAAGCATGTTCCACATTGAAGTTTTATTCTGAAGTGAAATGGTTTATTTATGTGTGTGTACCAGGCCTAGGACAGATTCCCTGCAACAAAATCATTGCTTGTGGGAACCTAGTGCTCATCCTCATCACCTTTGCTGCTGTTACAGCAGGTGTGAGAAGGGGAGAGTTGCTCCGTGCAGCAGTGCATGTCACAGCATCAGGCACAGTCACGCTGCCTGTGCCTGGTGGACAGAGTGAGGAGGTGACAGGGTACCTCGGGGGGCAGCAGGCAGGCAAACTGGAATCCAGTGATGTGCTGTGACCGTCTGCGGATGCTGTGAGACTATCTGCCTGGCTCCAAACTTTTCCTCACAGACATATCAACATGCAGGCAGTATGGATGACCATGGACTAGGACTCCTGTGAGAAATTCAGTCCAACAGTATAAACACACCCCACTCAGTACAGATTGCCAGTCAGTTAGGACAGACAGTCCTAACACTGTCAGTGTTAGGAGAACATAAAGTCACATTGGGTTTTCAGGAGTCAGGTGATAGATATCTGTAGTTAGGAACTTAGCCACAAAGCATCAGGATGTTATCAACAAGATCATAAGAGAAAGGATTGCTATTCCGATATATGGGTATTTCCTAAATATTTCAAGTTTTCTCCCTATTTTGGATGAAGTTTTGTGAGCAGAATCTTTGCTGAAAGGAATCCCAACTGCTTTTGCATCAACAACACATGGTGCCAGTGCATATGTTCCTGTCTGAATTGTGAAACGGAGAAAATGGAATGTGAGACAGCTGTGACGAGGTTAATAGTAAATTAGCATTTTCCTGTTGGAGTGTGAAGAGGGAGGTGAGAAGCATTGTTAATTCTCAGTCTCCCTAAAAAGTCTTAAGAAAACTAGTCAGTTATCTTGCAACTTAACATTTTGCAGTGCTGCTTAACATTCAGCTACAGTAAGTGAAAGCCAGCACTGGCTACTGTGCTGTACTTATTAAAGCTAACAGAGCATTGCAGAAAAAGATTTATAGTTACTAGCAGGGAAGGAGGGAATGTTTCCAACAAGAGGGAAAAGAAAATAATTCACAGTGCAAATGTTACCTTTATTTAGCTTGCATATACTATCCACAATTTACCTGGTGCCCCAAACTCAAAATATGTGTTTCTATTGAAAAGGAGCACTTTCATTGATGAAATGCACTTTCATGTAAACAAATGAACAACACACAGTACAAATAAGGTTTTATATTACTGAGGAATTGTCTCAAGATTGAAGACACATCCATAGATTTAAACACTTAAGAATATAAACTGCCCTAAATTACAGAGAGTAGTTTCGCTACCGTTGGTGAAGTTGCTTAGTGTTCACATCTGCGTGAGGGAAAACTTTTGTTCCTATTAAATCCCTGTGCGTTCAGGTGATGTTGTACTCTTTTGACTGTTGCTTGGCAATCTGCTTAATTTCAGAATAAAGGACAAGAAAACATGGTCTTAGTGAATAATTGTATTTCTTTCGTGATGTATTCTGAGTATAGGGCTTTATCAAAAAGGCATATACACACATACAGATACAGAGCATCTTCTAAGTTCTCCAAGCTAATTGTGTACTGGGGTGTTACAGAAGACAAGTGTTATGCTTTTACATAATGGCATTAGGTATGGAGAGACAATTCAGGTGGTTTGTCAACTGGAGGAAACGAATGGATAATGAGTCCAGCCACTGCTGAGCTGGAATCTCTCCTGATTCTTCACTCCTCTGTGCCAACACAGGCCCTCTAATACCTCCCCTCTAAAAACAGTCAGGACCATTATATGCCTTCCTCTCTGATGCAAAGATAAATGAACCTTGGTAAGAGATAAGCATTCCTCTTATGCCTCCACCCATTTATTTGCCATCAATTTCCCATTTGTTAGGGATGATTTTCCCACATTATCTGTATTTGGACTTTGCTTTGAAACCTGAACAGGCATGAAAGAAATCTGCTGTAGGAAGGCAGGCTATCTTCAGTGTTTATGCTTTTCACACACTGGCAGTAAGAAAGGAACCTCTGAGAACCGTGGCAGTGAGCACTGGGGATAAGGCTGGAGAAGAAATAAGTTGTGTAATGTTCCAGAATAGCTTGAAAAGATTCTTTTAGCAACCCTTCTACCAGGCTCAAAGCTTTATCTTGTTCCTTTCTGATTCAAGTGCTTAGCCAGTATTCAGAGCTATGCCCAATTACTTGCTGGTAGGGGAAATCGATTTTTACAATAAGGTCTTTCTGTAGCAAAATTCAGTTTTATATACAAAGAAATCTACACAGTGTCCTGGTTGTCTGGACATAGTAAGTTCAAATAGCAACAGGCAGTTTACTTCCTCACATTTTCCAAGCTGTCCTTTCCCGTGAGTTTCACCTCGAGAACACAGTGTGCAGTGTCCTGCACAACTGCAAACATGGCACCTTAGGGTGATGACTGTGCCCTCCTTTTTCCCTTTTGCCTTGGATCAACAGATGCACATATCCACTGTCAGTTTGTATGTCAGTCCATGCAGTTTAGCCATGTTTTGTCCCTGCCATCCTACCTTCTGTCATTTAGCTTCAGGTTCAACTGCTTCTTCATTTAGAAGGAACAAAGGTTTCCTGCCTGCCCATGGGCTGTGTCCAGGTGTTCTGCACATGACAAACACTGGCTTCTCCCAGCACGCCAGAATGAATGGCTTCCCCCTAAAATTCCATAACTTCAATATTGGGAATATTTGTTTCTTTTTGTTTCTGTTATGGCTAGCATCTGCAGGAAGTGTAAGTATGTTACTGCCTGTTCCGGTTGATGTGCTTACTGAATTTCTTAATATATATTTACGTTCGTATCACACAACGTATGCCCTCAAAATGAAAAAGGAGACTCTTTGTACATGTAGATTAAGAAAGGAATATGAACACCAAGTTTGGGAAGAAATGTGAGTGTCCCATTGTCAGAGCCACAGTTTTGGTATGGACCACCACTTCTGACAGCTCTAAATTCCGCAGGACCCGGAAAATAGCAGTATGGGCTATTTAATTTCAAGCAAAGACTTATAGATCCAGATTTTTGAAAAGCATAATTGCATTGCTTAAGAAAAAATACTGCGAAGTTTAAAGCAAGTGTCAATGTGAAGTTCCTTTGGGGCAGGAAAGAGACTTCTGATCAGAATATAAGGAAACTGAGAAATGATGTAAATGTCTTACTTGGTAATAATATCGATGACCTATACTTACAAACACATATTTTTATTATTTTTAGGCTGGTAGTGTTTAACTTAGTACTCTTTATAGAAGGAAGTTAAAGAGTTTAAGCTAAAGAATTTAACTTAAAATCCTGCATGTGCTTTTATTTTGATGGTGTTTTACTTCCAAGACTGTTGCCATCCTGCGTATTTGTAATTAATAGAAATTTTTTTAACTGAAAGACTTATCCAAAGAAAACCAGACTTTTTATTTCCTAACTAAAATATCAATATTTAGTAGTAGTCAAAAGACTGAGTTATATCTCTGATAATGTAGTTATTTATTGTTTTAATATAGTAACTAATATTTCACTGTAGTTGCCAGTATGAAAAATGCTGACTTTTAAAATACTGTGTGTGACGGGAGTGGAGGAGACAACCTCAGTAGTTCTTTTACACTGAAAATGTTCATTGTGTGACTTTCCCTACACTTCCCACTGCTGAGGACACTGTTGTTGTTTACATAATGCTGAACTTGTTTTTTCCTGCAGGGTAGGCATGACACACAAGCTGAATGTTTTCATAATTGTAGCAACAAAATATGATGGTGTTTAATTTTCTTGCATTTGTAATGAGACTTTGTTGAATGTTTAGTCTGGAATTCTTTCAGAAAATGTTGCCTGTTACATTGGAAAAAATCACTCCTGTTTTCTTCATATTCAGAAGAACAGCATTTGAGGAAATGCTACATCAGATCTATTATCAGTACTCTTCAAATTTATGAAATATAAGATGACTGATCTGATCTGTTATCTTGGTGCTCTGCAAAGCTAGCAATACAATCTCTAAGTATGCCCTTTAAACTGAATATTTACTGGAAAGATAGTGTCAGAGTTTTGCATTTGGATAACTTTAGAGTCTACTGAAATTAAGAAATAGGCATTTCTTTTTTTTATTACTACCATTTTGTATCACCTGACTGCTGGAATTCTATCTTGTGTATCCCACCAGCAAGCCACTACATCAGCATTTTGGGTTTGCTTGGGTTTTTTCAAGAATTATGACAGTATATCAAATGGTAACTTGGTTATCTAACAGATGTTTTACATTTTTCAATTTACCAGTCTTTGATGATGTCTTGTTTTGAACAGTATTTTTCTGATTAAGCCACAGTGTGATCCCTTTGTACTTCTGCAACGGTTAACTCAATTTTTAAAATTTGTCGGTAATTAGTCTTAAAGGACTGTTTGTTGAGCAAGCTAAATAAATGTAGGTAGTCATTCCACCTGTGGTAAAACTCAGAGGTCTTGTAGTATAATCAGTACAAGATACTGTTCTGAATTAAAAACGTACAAAGAGGAAGATTCTTACAAGTTAAGCTACTTTGGAGAGGATGAAATATAGGTCAGATAACCCAGGAGATGAAGGACTGGCAGTGTAATGCTATGAAAGTGAAATGGGATTGTAAATTCCCTTCTCCTTGCAGCTGCTTATTACTCGCACTGCTCAGACCTTGGTATGAGTGCGTGTACAGTCAAACTGTTGAGAAGAGGTATGGGTATGGGCTCAGACCTTCCTCCTATCAGCTTCTGTACATTGGCATCATTCTAGAGCTCCTTACAGTGGTAGCCACATGGCATATGTGCCCGATTCTAGACACACTTCACTTCCGGCATCCACTCCTGCTCCAAGAAGCACTGGAGTTACCTGGTGGGATCTTTCCATTTCACTTCCAGAGCAAAATGCACCACCCAGCACACATTCACTTCTGCCCCAAGGGAGCAGCTGAGTGACTGACCACATGTGACAGATAGTAGTCATCTCCCTAATCCCCTGCAAGACACTCAGAGACCACAGCAATAAACAGTGTGAAGAAGTATGTTGAATAAAATAGCTCCCACAGGAGTTCATGGGTATTTTGTTGTCAACTTCAAATTAATTTTTTTTTAGGCTTTCTCCATACTTAACTAGGCAAGTTTGGATTTTACTGCTTATCACTGTACTGTCTCACTGGAGAAGGAGCTCAAACTCATGTTACTTTTGACTATGTAATTGTTTCTCTCTCCATGACTCCTAAAGTCTTGTAAGATTTTATAGCTGTACCTAATAGCTATCTGATCAAATTCTGGACTAAAATATTAAAGTGTCATATGCCTTTGCATCTGCATCCTTTGACTTGTTGTTATTAGACCTCACTGGTGTAGATACGTATAGATTTTCTTATTTATTACCTTAATTAAGTTTACTATAGTTCAAGATATGTTTAACAAATTGTAATTACTAGTATTTCATTATATATATAAAAAATTAATCAGTCCATCTTTTCATTTCCAATTCCTTAGATAAGAATCTGGCTCTCCCTTAGCTTACAAAATATAATTACAAGTCACTCACTAATTTTATTAGTAAATACCCTGAAGACTATAGGATGCATATCTTCTAGATTGGCTCATCTTTATATATTCTTTTTCTTCATGTATTCCCTTACCTGCCAGATATGGTGACATAATCTTCATTACTTAATTATAATTAGTAGTCAAGGGGTTTCTACCCCAGACATATAGCTTCTGAGTAGTCTGTTGAAAAACTTAGCAGCAGGTTTAAAAAATAAACCACTTGACACTGGAATATTATCTGCCAGTCACCTAAGAACAGTAGGAGAATAAATACCCATTTAGTATTTGGAGAACACTATGTAATGAACAAGAACAAAGACAGAATGAAGACTGTATGTTCATCCATTGCTAACATGTATTTACTTTGAATGTACCACAGTTTAAAGTACTTTTTTTTCTTAATATAGATTATGCATGTGTGTGTATATATATATATATATATAATGTTTGTATATTCCTTATGTGGGCTGGGGGGTTTCTTGGGGGGCAGAAAATAAAGAGCAGAGGGAGCTTGAAATTCCAATGAAACCTAATTTGAAAGCAATTTGCACTAGCAGCTATGAATTTCACTCAAGGGATTTCCAAGTGTTTAGTGCACATCTATACATGGGGAGCACTTCTCAAGAAATGAAACTTAATGGCTACACCAAAATGAATTAGAGGCCTTATCATGATGCAGGATATTTCCATCACTACTCTCTGTGAATCTTTACTTCATGGACATATCTTTTGCTTTTGCACTATCCTTGGGGTTGTTTCTTAAAAGAAAGCATGTGAATAGGCTTTCTACTAATGAGTCACAGTAAGGGCATGCTGAATCTCCAAACATACATTTCATGAATGTACTTGTCTTTTACAGAGGTAGTTCTTTAATTCAGTTTACTGTACACATTATAGCATCCTTGAAAATAGAATCCTTGAGCTATGGGCACTGTGTATTCATGAAATGAGACATCCACTATCAAAATCTTCCCAGTTTAAATGGAAACGGAACCTTGAAAACTGAGACTCAGAAAGGTTTTGGTTTGTCTCTGTAGAAGAAACTACAGAAAACTGTAGCAGAGTCAAAAAGCTATCTCTTTGTTTCGTGCCAGTTTGTGCCAACTCCCATGGAAGTCCTGTCAGCAGCACTCCAATCTTGTATTATTCTTAACCTTCCTTTCTTTTCTGGCAAAGCCTAAATGTCACAAATTGTTGCAGAGTTAAACTGATCTTACAACCAGCCTGCGTTATGCTATGCAGAATTGTCTGTACTGAAAGTGAGACTTTAGTCTGGGTCTGTTTAATGAGTAGTTCAAGTAGGCAGCCACCTGAAATATATGTGATAGGTTCCACTTCTCCATGCTGCTGGTTGGAAGAGCAAGGAATGAGTAACTAATGAGCAGAGCTTTTGAGTCCACATAAAAGTCGCAACAATATGTGGAGCTTTCAGTGACCTTCCCTTTGTCAAGGACAGTTCAGCCCTTAGAGCAACAAGTGCCATGTCTGTACCAAGCCTGGCCAGGAGAACGTAGCATGTTCACTGCAAAGAGCAGCCAACTTGGAGGTTGTCTTGATAGTTTTCTTGATGTCCCAGATTGCTGGAATGAAGTTTTATAGTTCTGCCCGTATTTGCAGCAGGTTTTATCTCCTCCTGTAGGAAGAAATTGCCAGACCAAGATAGGGATTTGTTCCTGCACTTCCACATTCAGGCCAGGAAGTTGAAGTCTTCCAAGGAAGCTACCAAGTGAGTTTTATCTTCTCCTTGGTGTCTACAGCAGCTTCTCTAGAAAGCTTTATCTGTTTAGAGGATTTAGAGATTAACAGCATGGCCAGAGTGTATAGTGTCTCTGGACACACAGATTAAATGTGAGGAAATATTGGTTTCCCCTCAATTTTTATCCTTCCAGCTCTAGATCTGTGATGAATAAGGAGGGGGAGGAGGGCACACAGCAGAGTGAAATGAGAGATGGGTGCTGCAGTGTCAGCTAGCTGGGTTTCTGTGACAGAGACCAGTCATTAGGGACAGGGTTGCAGATAGTGATGGAGGGTTTATTACTGACAGGGCCTTTCTCTTTACCCTTTTGCCCTAGACAGTCATGAATAAACAAGTAAAATTTGAACACTGTGAAAAATAATAAAATGCCTTTCTGAATTTTAAGAGCCTCATGTGCTAGTTCAGAAGAAAATGATTCCAGCTGCCAGCATTTCCAGGAGTCCCAGATATCTCCTGCAATTCAATTATGCAGGCTCAGTAGAAAACTACTCTGCACGTTTGGAGCTAAAGGACAATATAATAAATGACTGCAGTGAACTACATTGCTATTGCATCAGATTGCATCTGAATCCTCTACTAGTGGGTTTTCTGGTGCTGGAAATCTGCCCTTCAGGATCTCCTTGTCCTCTTGTTTGTTTGCTTACATCCTCCTTGATATTGCAATACCAGTTCAAATCCAAGGTAGATTAGAAGCAGCTGTTTTGTGGCAAACAAATAAAAGCCTTTGTCTATTAGCCATTATCACTCTTTTCCAGTGAGAAAAAAAAGCCAGCTGTCTGTTTGCAGACAAGCAAAACTTCATCAGATGGTTGAACTTTTCACAAACAGAAAATCTGGAGCTTGATCCAAGAGTGATTTCAGAAAAATGTGATATTAGCAGAGCTTCATTTACTTTGAGGAACAATGCTAATTCCTGCAGTTTATGATACACCCTGTAGCTCTGAAGTCTCTGAATATTGCCATAAAAATATTTCAGTGTTACTGTGCTGCCGCTCACTTGGAGTGTGTCAAAGACTTCTACAAGCCTGACAGGAATATACTGAGCACATCATTTCAATAAATAAGCAGCATAACATGGTAGGACTAAAGCTTAAAAGGGAAAAACGAAGTGCAAAACTGTCTGGCACAGTAGAGAACTAAAATGTAAAACAACTGAGTCTAGTTCTAAATGTATTTTTTAGTATATTGAAACACTCCTCCAAATGACCATCCTAACTGTAACCCATTGATATCTGTGGCTACAGGGGAACAGGGAATATGAGGTGGCTGTTTCTGCTGTGGACCTCCCACTCTCACTCAGAGCAGATACACTGAAAGATGCAAATGGAATTTAGATAGCCAAGCCTTAATTTCCTTCCGTAGCTTTAATGACTAGATGTAAAATGTACTGTTGGTATGTTCTCTGAAGAATAGGTGACAGAATGTGAATGTCATAATTTTAATCTTCCTTTAACATTTTCTTGTATTTTAATTAAAAGATGGAGAAATGCTAAAAAAAAAAAAGTAGGACATCTTTCTTCACTACAGTATATCACCATATCACAAGGTCCAATTAAAATACTGAATTATTAAAGTCAGAACATTTTATTTTATATTGCTGAACATAGTTTTTTAATGTACTAATGTACATCTTCAGGAATATGTATGAAGTCTTGAAATGCACTTACTCTGTCTTCTGTTCAGTTTAATACACATTTGTTTTTACAAATAAAGGTAAGTTTGTATATTAGATTTCAAATAAAGGCAGTTTTGTCAGAGTAGACTGGTATGGTCCATAAAATATATTTGTAAATGGAAAAAAACTGAAAAATTAAATTATCTGCTTTGTGCTCAAATTTAAATATGTATTTTACACACACTTCAGAATTTAAAAGTTCATATTCACCTTGGGGACTTCTAGAGCTTTGCTAAACCCTGGCACCCTTAATGTATTACCACATGGTTTTTGACTCAGTTTGAATGGGTGAGCATATTACTGTATTGCCAAGTTTTATGAGTCAAGTCATATGCAAAGTCTTACTGAAAGTCTTATAATTTCTCAATAAACGTGACTTGGGAGAAGGGAAAGTGAGACCTAGAATGACTCCCACACTGTTTGGAATAGGCACTATTAAGGTTAAGGTACCTAAATAAGAGTAGAAAGTGTAACTTTCTATTTTATAGAAAAGTTAATAATATTAATGTAATACATACATATATGCACACACACACACGTGTGTGTCTGTGTCTACTATCATTTTGGACCTCTGACAGAATAATTGTCATGTCCAGAAGTTTAGTTGGAAATGTGTGGTACTCTTTGGAATGCTTTTGCTCAAGCCAATATCTGTCAGCTGCTGTGTCTGTATTTAGCAGCCTGAGAGAAGCTCTTAGAAGCTCTCAGCTCTAACCCTGGCTAACCTGTGGGTAATGTTAAGGTCTTACAACAGTTAGATGATCTGACTCCCAGTTCTCATGAACCTTCACCTAAGAGGTATCATTGCTTTCAGATTTAAAACGGGAGTTCCTCTTGCCAAATCCAGTTCAGTCATGCATTAAGAGCCAAATTATTACTCTGAAGGATAGCTTCCACTGGATGAAACAATGAAAAGGATGAGTAACACAGAAGTAATGTAATTCCTCTCTGAACATCACTCCTGTAGGGCTTCATCCCTTTGAAGCTAGCAGCTATCCTACAGAGTGCTCATGCCCACTTCTACAAGCTTACAACCCATGGTTTTCTCCAATTGCAACTCACATCTCTGAAATGACATTAGGTATGGGTAAGCCAAACAAAATCTGTTAAGAATATTAAAACAGCAACATCTCAACTGCTATTGTGTAAGAAAAACAAAGCACTTCAGTCTGGTCCTTGAGACTTGTAGGTGTCAGTTTTAGCATATATTAGGGAAAGAGCCTGGCTTAAGTTTCTGAATGTGTTACAGAGCAGCAGAGCTTCTCTGGCTGAGATCTTGCCCTCTGACCTAAGTCCGCCACTTGGTGTTTATGGGTATGCATGACAAACTGATGATCTGGAACCATGACTAAATATTAGCTGCACTCAACAAGATAAAAAAATCTGTTTGGGCAAAATATTAACACATCATGTTGGCTGTGTTTTCTTCCAGCCCCGTCAACGTGCAGAACATGATTACCACTATAGAACTAGAGTTCATAGTTCATTCTGTTTCTGTGAACCTTGGGCTATACTTTAGAAGTAGCTCACTACTTCAGACTTCATGCTGTTTCTGCCTTATTGACCAGTGGGGACATGATAAGCATGTGCAGGACAGATGAAGGAGGTTCTAATTTAACCTAATTAAAAATCAGGAATATTTCTAGTGTCAGTATGGAGCTTGAAAAGATAATTGCTTCAAAAATTGTGTGTAAGAAAAAATAAATTGAATTTAGAAAATGAAAAATTCCAAAAAAAAGAAAAACCTGTAGGCTTTTTTAATAGCTTCTTCCACTCAAGCAAATTAGCCTCCTAGGTTTTGAAAACTGCTTATGAAATATTCTGTTAGTACTGGTGAGATTTTTTTTGTTTTCTTTGCAATGATTAAGTCTTTCATCTTGACTTTTTCTTTCCTGTGGCATATTCAGGTTTTTTGCCTTTCTTTTCTCCTTGGTCTTTGGGTTTGTCTGCTCTAAAATTAAAATGGTAGTAATAGTTCATTCTATCCCTTAATCAGCTGAAGGTGTTGTGCTCTTTCTGCAATTGGATAATTATTAAAAATTATTTGAAAGTTTTACACAAATATCTTTGCCTATAAATTCATTGTTTTGACTAGACTTTAAACTCAGTCTTTTCTTGTGAGTTTATTGTGTCTTATACAGTAATGTGTATACATGTGTAAAAATCATACAGAGATTTCAGTGATAGAAGTTTCTTCCAGGTATCAAGAAGCAGATCCTGTTCCTTACCCCTGAGAAGCTAAATCCAAAGGTAAGAAAATGGCTGCTAAGAGCAGCCTTATGTCCCTAATGACTGGAGTGACAAACTTAGATTTTATTCTGAGATGTGATGTGACTCAGATTCTCTCCTATCTTCTGATGCTATTCAACTGCTTTAGATAACCCCTGATGCTTGTCTAGTGCACTGGAAATCCTGTAGTAAAAGAATGCTACTATAGTAGCTCTTAAGCCACTTCTGGGCCTGTTATTAAAGATCCAGGCAGAGGAATGAAGGTATCACCGTACTTGTTGATCTTTGCCTGCCATCTAGGTCTACATTGCCACAGTAAGCGTTAAGCTGCTTTAGTTAACAGTAAGGAGAGAACAAAACCAGTTTTAACACCAGTGGTGTTGCCATGTTGTAGGTACTCATCTAAGCATTATGTTACATGGTGTAATTGCAGCCTGAGTCAGGTCACGTTTTGTCACATGGCTTACTCCAAATTGATGTTCCTTCTGTTTGATTGTCCTTGCAGCAGCAGCAATGTAGTTTAATAAATGAACAAGTTTGGGCAACATTTCCAGAAATGTCTAAAACTACAAAATTAGTCAATAGCCATTCATACAGCATATGACAGAAGTGATTATTGTCAGGGAAACTACAGAGCCTGTGACCACAACTCATGATTTAATCTGCACAGTCAGTTGAACATAAAGCAGTTGTAATAATATTTAAAGCATAATATCCAATTCCTGTAAGAGAGACAGTACAGATTCGGATGACTAACAAGAAAAAATAACAACTGTTACATGAGGGACATGAATTACTTTTAAGTGAGGTAGAAAATTTAGTAGGTAGTTCTTGAAACTTGCTTTTATACAAAACCCTTTCTCCTATGGGGGATAGAATCATGGAATCATTTAGGTTGGAAAAGACCTCTAGGATCCAGTTATTCTGTTCAGATTCTAGGCAAAGAGCTCAAAAACTGTCTGCAAATAGGTCCTCAGGTGATTAAGCACAGAAAAAGAGCAGTGACTTACTCCAAGTGCTTTGCAGCAGTTTGAAGAAACTAATGTGAATCTCAGAAGCAGCTGGTGCAGCACGGTGTTTAAACTAACATGCCCTACAAAATTAGTTTGGGTGCAAGCTACAAGAATGCATCTACACTGCCAGTGGCTCCAGAGATACTTCATTTGCAGTTAACCGAGCTATATTTTGACTGTTTTCCACTGCACAGTGTACAGCATGTCCTATATTTGTACAGTCCTTAGCATAATGGGACCCTACTCTTGATTGGTCTCTAGACTGCACAGTGATACTAATAATAAATACCATGGAAATAAATGATCTCTTAACGTGCTTGATATATTTCCTCCAGCATGCAACAGCAATACTAACATGTACACCAGCACAATGCAAGCAGATTCTGATGTATGCTACATATTTTTAACACAATGGCCTCGATCCACACATTTCTGGCACCATCTTCTACTGTCTTTCATTATTTTGCAGTGAAGTTTTGTAGGGTACTCTAGACTTGAGGTAGCAGTAGTCTAGTATTAAAATTAACATAGAATAAAAATCTAGTTTATTAGCACCCTTTAGACAACTGCTCTGCAAACAGCTGTTGGTTAAAAAAAATAATAACTGAATAGATGGAAGAAATAATTTTTGTCCCAGTCTTCATATGCTGTGCTGCAAAAAAATGCAAGTCTGGGGGAAGAAATCTACTTCCTATGCTGCCTACTTTTTTATTCTTTATAAATAATTTATTTTGAAAAACTAGTATCACAGTATAAGAATATTTAGAATGCCATTGATGTTCTTCTGATGATAAAGAACTTGAGTTCTTCTGCAAAAAACAGGTGAAGTAAATTAAGATGTGGTAGAGGTCTCACCAAAAATTAAACCCTGCTACTGAAGCTAGCAACATTTCTAATGACCTCACCTGAAAGGAGGTTATGGGACAGAAAATCATGAGATTGGTAAAGGAAAACTACTGTTGCTTCATTTAGCTGACTTCAAGACAACATCTTAAATTGTCCCCATTCTCATCATGTATTAAAATGGTGCCAAGAGGTCTCAACCAGGACTTGGCATTAGAGAGACACTGTAAGATTGTCTCCTACAATTTTACAGAGAGAGCAGAAATAGAGAGATAGGAATGAACTAGTAACATTGAGGAAAACTTTTACAATGGGTAGGAAAACTGCTGTTAAATCTGTTAGTGGCATTGCTAACAGCATAGTCTGAAGTGACCAAAGAAAGGGAGAACTGATGAGGAAGAGGTATGAAGAGAAAAACAGAAGAGCAAAGATGGCAAGAAGGAAGCATGTGCGCCAGGCAGTGAAGTGAAGCTGAAGTGACTGTCAACAGCCAATCAAAAAGAAAACAATGTTGAAAGTAAAACTACAGGGAGAAAAGATCATATGCTGATATTGTCAGTGGGTGCCTGATAGGCCTTGCTGAAGCTGCTTCAGTAGCTTCACGTGCCAACCTTGGGCTTCAGACAGAAGAATGACTGCCTGTGACAACAATCTTGTTCAAGGTGAACCATGTGTGCACTTTCAGGATGTTTTATCTTGACCTGCCTTCAAATACCAAAGAGAGATGGCATCAACTTCTATGCCAGCTGAAAATGATTCCTACTGACAAACTTTCATTAGTCATCTTCAGATAAGACAAAAAAATAACAAACCTAAACAAAACAAACCAGTCATGAC